>JAQIXA010001835.1:0-21627 GCA_034699045.1 Nanhermannia cf. coronata Gr-Ori-00579
ACTTGAAATGATGAGCGTCCTGGAGCCCAAATTTCAGACATTACCCCAGAAATTGTGGAAAAGGTCAATGACCTTGTGTCAAATAATTGAGGAATAAAGGTCAAAGATTTAGCTTATGAAACTGGGATATCAGATTGGTCCATTAGAAGTATTCTTCATGAGGACATGGGTCTTTAAAACTTAAGTGCCCGATGGGTTCCTAAAATCCAAACTAAAGAGCAAAAAAATTTCATACGATTTTATGCCTAGGAAAATCTTGACCTTGGTGAGGGCAAAGACAATTTTTATCCAAGAATCGTTACTGGTGATGAAACATGGGTTTTCCGCTACGACCCTGAGTCGAAACAAGTATCGATGAAATAGACCCCAAGGGGGGTAAACCCCCTTTGAAGTTTACCCCCATAAAAAGTGATGGAAAGGACAAGGCAACAGTTTTCTTCGATTCCAAGGGCATCCTGTTTGTTGACATTTTAAGTAAAAGTTATACAATCAACGCAGAATACTATTGCACAGGCACATTTTTGAAAAAATTCCGAGGTTCTATCAATGAAAACCGAAGAGGAATTGTTAAAAGTCAAGATCCAGGACAATTCCTCTTCCCATACAGCTTATCTTTCAGTTGCTCCTCTGAGGGGCTTAGGATTCAAAGAACTTCTTCATCCAGCCTATTCTCCAGACATGACTTCCTGTGATTATTATTTGTTTCTACTTTTAAAAAAAGGACTGTATCTATTAGATATAGTCCTACGTTGAAGCAATCTTGCTTTCAAGCGTTCATTTAACACCTTTAACACAATCATGTAGATGGCATTTGCCAAGCGCAATCTAAATACAATGGCCGTCCCATCAAATCAAATGGCCTTTTTTGGGTGAACTTTGGTGTAAAAAATCTAAATAAGTACTCCACGGAGAGACTTTTTTTATTATATCCGTTTATACATGTTACATTTTATGCAAAGATTCGAATTTTGAAAAAAATTCAGGTACAAAGTAAAAAAAGTAATCTTATCTTTTTTATTTTTATTACCTACATTGTATCTCTGATAATGAGGGGAGGGATAATGAGGGGACTGTACCATAAAAATTTTGGAATTGTGCGCCAGCTGTGGACGAAAATATGATTTTTTGAATAAACAGTCAATATTTTGCCAAAAAGTGTATAGTGGCGCCCCCTTTGAGAAAAGTGGGGAGGCTCGGGACGGACAAACTTTGGGGGGTGGGGGCTACCATCCCCCTTATCTCATTAGGGGGCTGGGAGGCTAACTTTTGCTTGACGTGAAATCCCTCGTTTCAATCTCCTATCATCCTGTCCAAGTATTATTCTTACAATGCCCTATCGTGTATGTTGGTTTTTAAAAGGTAATTTTTTATAATAAAACTCGATATTTTCCAAAGTTTCAGCTCTGAAAAAGCAAATTTTACAAACAATTTGATATTTTTCATAGGTAGTTAAACTTGTATAATTAAAACCAATGAACCAATTTTTCAGATATAAAACTAGGCTTTAATCAACTCAAGATCAGTAGAAGTATTATTTAGGCGAGCAAAGCGTGTTTTCTTTACCTAAAATTAAAATATTTAGGTAGCGGTAGGACTACCTATATTTTAACTAGCTGGCTAAAGATAAGTTACCTAGATTTTTGATAAGGATTCAGATTCAACTCTTAACTAGTACATATAAAAATATCCATAATATTTAGATGCTGTGTTTTATGGAATTAACTTCCAATAGGACTGGAATTCTTTCTATCTTAATCTTATGAGTTCATGGTTAAAATTATACGGAAATGTTTCTTCAAAAACGTAAAATATCTATAATTTAATTATGATTAATATACACTAGGTAGTTAGTAGTTAGGAATTTGTTAAAGATAGTAGTAATATCGTAGTAATATTAGGATAAAGATTAAGTAAGATACTTTTAAGAATATTTAGTAAATCTGGTAAAATACAAGTCCGTCGCATGCCGCATCAGCCGCATTTCGTCCGCATGACCATTTAGGCCTCCCCAAGTGATCCGTACGGTTCCTGAGACCACATTGAGAGGTTATGCTTGCTTTAGGTTAGGTTAGATAACCGGAAGATGGATACACACGAAATGCGGCAGATGCGGAATGCGGCCAACTTGTACTTATAAGGTAATAGTAAATCTCACCTTTTGAATTTGAAAAATATAATGTATTTTATAAAAAGTAATGAGAATAAAAACTATTAAATACAAATTATACAAATTAGTATGCACATTTGGAAATTGGTAAAACTTGTTAAGAAGAGCAAAATTACGATATCAATTATCTAGTACAATTAAAAATTTTCTTAAATAAAGATAAAATATCTGAAAAAAATTGAATGGTTTCTTTACGGAATTTCTCTCCTACCATATAAGTAAATTATGAAATTAACTGCAGAATTTAAATTCAACATAAATCTGCTCAACTCAAGCCAAAAGCGTGGATCAAAGACCAATCTCAAAATCATTAAAATATTTATAGAAATATAAACTAGATTACAGAGTAGGTATACACTTAACACTACAATTAACATGATGGCCATAGAATTTTCTTCTTTTTGTGCAGTTGTAAAACTTTTTCAATTTTGTTCAGCTTTTTTAACCTGAGAATGTAATTAATTAATAATAACATTTTAAGTTATAAATTGTAATGAAAAATATAAAGGATGTTGTTCGAAATTGATGGTTTTTGAACATCCTTATTGCATAAGTTCTGCCATATTAATTTTAAACACATTAAAAATATATATGTATAACTACTTTTATTTTTTTAGGGTCTGAAAATAATTAAATTCAAATTAAATTTTTCAATTTTTAACTGATTTTCAAAATTTTTGAAATTTTGTATGAGGTTTAGCATTCAAGTCAAATAGATCCTTTAAATAAGATCTCTAAAAAATGTGATATCTTCAAAATCTCAGAACTCAGGATGGCCAGAAATCCTAAATTTTGAACATTGTCCTTTAACTTTATATAAAAATTAATAAAAATTATATTCTTACGGTTCTATAAATGGCAATATTGAAGACAAACAGAACAATGAGTGGGAAAATATTAAGTAAAAGGAAATGAATTGGAGTAGTTATTTTAATCATAGTCTCATTTTCAATGATGAAATGACCATCCGACCTTGTTGAATAAAAAATAGTTTCATTGGTTTTGCTATCGATTAGTGGAATGGCTTTCAATTCAAAAACTTTTAAAAAATTAACAAGTATGCAAAAAAATGGCAATTCCAATACAAACAAATTTTGCTTTTCGAACTGTCCAAAAATCTTGATTTGAACGGCATACATATGACAAAATAACGATACACAGCTAGTGCTATTGAATAGTATGTCTATCCAGTTAGAGCTGAATTTAAAAAATATGCAAAAAATTTGTAATTTTTGAAATTATTTAATAATTAATAATACCCATGAAAGCAATTGGAACCACATATGGATCCCATATGAGGATAAAGATAGTGATTGTAAAATTTTTCCCGTTCAATATATCTGAACATTGTTGTCAGTCCGCGTAAAAAAAAGACATATGTATAAGAACGATAGAATCACAAATACACAAACTGAAATTGATAGGTATATATGTAGAATTTTGTGGATATCGAAAGAAAATTATCGAAACGAGGATATTTAAAAAAATTCCAAAAATTGATAGAAAAAGTACAAGTATTCCAAATGGAAAAAAATGTTTCAGTTTCAAAAGTAATTTTCATTAGAAAAATTGTAATCTCTTTAGCTGTACAATTAGAGTCGGTAAGTTCCTCTAAAGTCATATTTTCAAAATATTCAAAATCACAAACCATTTTACTTATTGAATTTTGTATTAGTTTTATAGGATAATAAAAATTTCAAAAAATTTCAAATTTGATCATATACACTATAAGGCATTGACTAAAAAATTTGAAGCAAAGCTTTTTTGATTATTGACTTGAAGATTGTAATGTTATTCTGCAAAGCTTATGTAAAAATTCTAATTGTTTCAAGGTCAAATTTTGAACAAAATTTCCATATATTTATTATGAATTTTTTTGACCAACCATTGAAGAGCATTTTAGACTCTATTTTACTACCTTAAACTTATGAAAACCAGTTTTTTTATATTAAAAAAATTGATTTATTATTACTTTGCCTATAATAGGTTATAGGTATAAATATTTTGTTGTAGAATCTATAATTTCACGATTTTGAAATTTCAATTCGAAAATTATAGAGTATGTTGGGATTTTTTTCGATTCTTTTATACATATATTGTTATTTCCAATAAAATCAATCAAATTTCTTTTACATTCAACATTAAAGTAGTATAAATAAAAAGCATACCTAAACATAAATGATTAGGATAGATTTAACATAAAATATACATATAGGGGTAAGGGTATATTAGGTTTATATTTTTAAATCTGAACAATTTTTTTAGGTCTAATTATTGAAGGTTTGGAAAAATACAGTACCCACAGGGAAATTTACAAAAAAACTAATTTTTCCATGAAATTAGCAAGTATTTTAAATGATTTAAAACTCGTAAAATAGACGAGATAATTAAAATTAGAGTCTTAACTACAATTAAAAATTGAGTTAATTGAAGCAAAAATTTGTGAAAAAAATTTCAGAGTTTCCTTACGGAATTTCTTTCCTACCATAAAGTAAATTATGAAATTAACAGCTGAATTTAAATTCAGCATAAATCTGCTCAATTGAATCCAAAAACGAGGATCAAAGAACACTTTCAAATTAATTAAAATACTTAGAGAGATATAAACTACATTACAGAGTAGGTATACACATAACACTACAATTAACATGACGGCCAGAGAATTTTCTTCTTTTTGTGAAGTGGTCATATTTTTTCGATTTTTTTCAGCTTTTTTAATCTAAATAAAGTAAAATAAACCAAACAATTTAAATACAATTTAAAGTTTAAAAAAACTTGATAATTTTTTTACTGTTCTATAAATGGTTATATTGAGAGCAAATAGGACGATCAGGGGAATAATATTCAATAAAATCATATACATTGGAACAGCTATTTTAAACAAAATCGCATTTTCAAAGATGAAATCAGACCATGAAGAATAAAAAATTGTCTCGTTGGTTTTGCTATCGATTAGAGGAATAACTCGAAATTCAAAAACTCTTAAAAAATTCACAAGTATGCAAAAAATGGCAACTCCAAGACAAACATATTTTGCTTTTCGAATCGACCAAAATGATTTTGATTTCAATGGCCAACATATAACGAAATAACGGTCCAAGGCTAGTGCTATTGAATAGTATGTTGATCCAGTTAGGGCTAAATTCAAATATAAATTTTTTAAATATTGCTTTTTTGTAAAATAAATCTTGGATCATAATAATGGGCATTCTGGCCTTTAGATGATGTTCAACAGACAAATGTCTGAAACCGTATAGACCCTTTTTTGGAATTATTTTGTAAAATATTTCAATCTTACCCATTAAACCGATTGGGTATAAATATTGATCCATATGAGGATACAAAAAGTGATTGTAAAATTTTTCGTGTCCAATATACCGAAACATTGTTGTCAGTCCGGTTCTCAAAAAAATTACCAACAGGACGATAGAATCGCAAATGCACAAACTGAAATTTATAGGCCGATAAGTTGAATTGTGTGGATATCGGAAAAAAATGATTGAAACGAGGATATTTCCTAAAATTCCAAAAATTGATATAAAAAGTACAAGTATTCCAAATGGCAAAAATGTTTCAGTTTCAAAATTTAATTTCATTAAGAATATTGTGATCTCTTTAGGTGTACAATTAGATTCGGCGAGTTCCTCTAAAATAATATTTTCAAAATCACACACCATTTTATTTAAATGGATTTTGAATTAGTTTTATAGGATAATTTCAATAAATCATAATTCATAATTTATAGGTAATAGTAAATCTCACCTTTTGAATTTGAAAAATATAATGTATTTTATAAAAAGTAATGAGAATAAAAACTATTAAATACAAATTATACAAATTAGTATGCACATTTGGAAATTGGTAAAACTTGTTAAGAAGAGCAAAATTACGATATCAATTATCTAGTACAATTAAAAATTTTCTTAAATAAAGATAAAATATCTGAAAAAAATTGAATGGTTTCTTTACGGAATTTCTCTCCTACCATATAAGTAAATTATGAAATTAACTGCAGAATTTAAATTCAACATAAATCTGCTCAACTCAAGCCAAAAGCGTGGATCAAAGACCAATCTCAAAATCATTAAAATATTTATAGAAATATAAACTAGATTACAGAGTAGGTATACACTTAACACTACAATTAACATGATGGCCATAGAATTTTCTTCTTTTTGTGCAGTTGTAAAACTTTTTCAATTTTGTTCAGCTTTTTTAACCTGAGAATGTAATTAATTAATAATAACATTTTAAGTTATAAATTGTAATGAAAAATATAAAGGATGTTGTTCGAAATTGATGGTTTTTGAACATCCTTATTGCATAAGTTCTGCCATATTAATTTTAAACACATTAAAAATATATATGTATAACTACTTTTATTTTTTTAGGGTCTGAAAATAATTAAATTCAAATTAAATTTTTCAATTTTTAACTGATTTTCAAAATTTTTGAAATTTTGTATGAGGTTTAGCATTCAAGTCAAATAGATCCTTTAAATAAGATCTCTAAAAAATGTGATATCTTCAAAATCTCAGAACTCAGGATGGCCAGAAATCCTAAATTTTGAACATTGTCCTTTAACTTTATATAAAAATTAATAAAAATTATATTCTTACGGTTCTATAAATGGCAATATTGAAGACAAACAGAACAATGAGTGGGAAAATATTAAGTAAAAGGAAATGAATTGGAGTAGTTATTTTAATCATAGTCTCATTTTCAATGATGAAATGACCATCCGACCTTGTTGAATAAAAAATAGTTTCATTGGTTTTGCTATCGATTAGTGGAATGGCTTTCAATTCAAAAACTTTTAAAAAATTAACAAGTATGCAAAAAAATGGCAATTCCAATACAAACAAATTTTGCTTTTCGAACTGTCCAAAAATCTTGATTTGAACGGCATACATATGACAAAATAACGATACACAGCTAGTGCTATTGAATAGTATGTCTATCCAGTTAGAGCTGAATTTAAAAAATATGCAAAAAATTTGTAATTTTTGAAATTATTTAATAATTAATAATACCCATGAAAGCAATTGGAACCACATATGGATCCCATATGAGGATAAAGATAGTGATTGTAAAATTTTTCCCGTTCAATATATCTGAACATTGTTGTCAGTCCGCGTAAAAAAAAGACATATGTATAAGAACGATAGAATCACAAATACACAAACTGAAATTGATAGGTATATATGTAGAATTTTGTGGATATCGAAAGAAAATTATCGAAACGAGGATATTTAAAAAAATTCCAAAAATTGATAGAAAAAGTACAAGTATTCCAAATGGAAAAAAATGTTTCAGTTTCAAAAGTAATTTTCATTAGAAAAATTGTAATCTCTTTAGCTGTACAATTAGAGTCGGTAAGTTCCTCTAAAGTCATATTTTCAAAATATTCAAAATCACAAACCATTTTACTTATTGAATTTTGTATTAGTTTTATAGGATAATAAAAATTTCAAAAAATTTCAAATTTGATCATATACACTATAAGGCATTGACTAAAAAATTTGAAGCAAAGCTTTTTTGATTATTGACTTGAAGATTGTAATGTTATTCTGCAAAGCTTATGTAAAAATTCTAATTGTTTCAAGGTCAAATTTTGAACAAAATTTCCATATATTTATTATGAATTTTTTTGACCAACCATTGAAGAGCATTTTAGACTCTATTTTACTACCTTAAACTTATGAAAACCAGTTTTTTTATATTAAAAAAATTGATTTATTATTACTTTGCCTATAATAGGTTATAGGTATAAATATTTTGTTGTAGAATCTATAATTTCACGATTTTGAAATTTCAATTCGAAAATTATAGAGTATGTTGGGATTTTTTTCGATTCTTTTATACATATATTGTTATTTCCAATAAAATCAATCAAATTTCTTTTACATTCAACATTAAAGTAGTATAAATAAAAAGCATACCTAAACATAAATGATTAGGATAGATTTAACATAAAATATACATATAGGGGTAAGGGTATATTAGGTTTATATTTTTAAATCTGAACAATTTTTTTAGGTCTAATTATTGAAGGTTTGGAAAAATACAGTACCCACAGGGAAATTTACAAAAAAACTAATTTTTCCATGAAATTAGCAAGTATTTTAAATGATTTAAAACTCGTAAAATAGACGAGATAATTAAAATTAGAGTCTTAACTACAATTAAAAATTGAGTTAATTGAAGCAAAAATTTGTGAAAAAAATTTCAGAGTTTCCTTACGGAATTTCTTTCCTACCATAAAGTAAATTATGAAATTAACAGCTGAATTTAAATTCAGCATAAATCTGCTCAATTGAATCCAAAAAGGATCAAAGAACACTTTCAAATTAATTAAAATACTTAGAGAAATATAAACTACATTACAGAGAAGGTATACACATAACACTACAATTAACATGACGGCCAGAGAATTTTCTTCTTTTTGTGAAGTGGTCAAATTTTTTCGATTTTTTTCAGCGTTTTTGATCTAAATAAGTTAAAATAAACCATTTTTAGACGATTTATATATTAAAAAAGCTTGAATTTTTTTTACTGTTCTATAAATGGCTATATTGAGAGCAAATAAGACGATCAGGGGAATAATATTCAACAAAATCATATACATTGGAACAGCTATTTGAGACAAAATCGCATTTTCAAAGATGAAATCAGTCCATACAGAATAAAAAATTGTCTCGTTGGTTTTGCTATTGATTAGAGGAATAACTCGGAATTCAAAAACTCTTAAAAAATTAACAAGTATGGAAAAAATGGCAATTCCAAGGCAAGCATATTTTGCTTTTCGAACCGACCAAAATAATCTTGATTTCAATGGCCAACATATGACGAAATAACGGTCCACGGCTAGTGCTATTGCATAGTATGTTGATCCAGTTAGGGCTAAATTCAAAAATAATTAAAAAAAACATATTGCTTTTTTGTAAGTCATAATAATTAGCATTCTGGCCTTTATATGATGATCAACAGATACGTTTTTCTGAAAACGTATAGACCCTTTTTTGGAATTATTTTGTAATATATAAATTTTTTAAACTTACCCATTAAACCAATCGGGTATAAATATTGATTCATTTGTGGATACAGATAGTGATTGTAAAATTTTTCATGTCCAATATATCGGAACATTGTTGTCAGTCCGGCTCTCAAAAAAATTACAAAAAGAACAATAGAATCACAAATGCACAAACTGAAATTTATAGGACGAAAAGTCGAATTGTGTGGATATCGGAAAAAAATGATTGAAACGAGTATATTTCCTAAAATTCCAAAAATTGATAGGAAAAGTACAAGTATTCCAAATGGAAAAAATGTTTCAGTTTCAAAAGAAATTTTCATTAGAAATATTGAAATTTCTTTAGCTGTACAGTTAGAGTCGGTGAATTCCTCTACTAAAGTCATATTTTCAAAATATTCAAAATCACATACCATTTTACTTATTTGAATTTAGAATTAGTTTTATAGGATAATTTCAAATATCAAAAATTTCAAAGAAGGTCATTTATTCCTTATGAGGAAAGAATCTCGTTGGAATTTTCTGGTTTTTTTTATATATTACTGTTATTTTGTTATAGAGCTCGATGAGTAGTCCAATTCATATTACCTAAAGATCCCAATTTTCTAAACCCATCAGAACATAGTCTAACATGAATTTTTAGACGAAAATATTGAGATTTTTATTAAATTTTGTGCCATTTTCTTGACCATCTTAAGAGATCGAAGAAAAACGAGACGGCCATTTAAAGTTTTCAAAAAAAATTAAATTTAAATTTTCCAATTGATTATGTTCTTATTATTGAGGAGCGCGAAATTAGGAAAAAGTATATTTTAAATACATTATGAAATTGCATGAAAATTTTGAAAATTTTATAATTATAAATACCCATTGAATATTTTCTAACAAATTGGTTATATATCTTTGATTATATCTATAAACTTTTCAAAAATTTACCAAGAAAATGGTGCAATTTTTTTTTAAATATCAATATTTTCATCTAAAAGTCCATTTTTGACTATGTTCTGATAGATTTAGAAAATTGGGACCTTTAAGTAAAATTAAATTGACTAACTCATCGAGCTCTACAACAAGATATTATCCAAAAACTAGAAAATTCCAACGATGTACTCCATGAGGAAATGGCCTTCTTCTTTATTAAAATAAGGTGTTGAATAAAAAAAAAAAAAAATTTGACTATTAACTTACTCTGTACTTATTATGTAAAAATTGCAATTGTTTCAATGTCAAATTTTGAACTAAATCATGCTTATTATATGAATTATTTTTTTGATTACCTACTGGTATTCAGAGCATTTTAGACACATATTTTAATACTTAAAACCATTAAAACAAGTTTTTTTAATTTAAAAAAATGTAGTTATAATTCCTATACTTAAATAATTCGTAGTAATATCTATAATTTCACGATTTTGAAATTTTAATCCAAAAATTATTGAGTAATTTTGTTGCTTTTTTCGATTTTTTATTAATAGGATACCTTCCACATTGAAGTATGTAATATAAATAAAAAGCATTAATACAATTGATTAGGATAGATTTAAAATACAGTACATAGGGATAAGGGTAGATTTAGTTTAGTTCGGAGCATTTTTTAAATCTGAACAACTTATTTTTGAACTAAATATTGCATATTTGGGAAAACACCGTGTCTATAATTTTTTTGAGAATAAAATTTAAATTTACAAAAAATTTAATTTTTCCAGTATGAAATTAGCAAATATTTTAAATGGTTTAAAACTCGCTAAACAGACGAGCTAATAAAAATTACATTCTTAACCACAAATAAAAATTGATTTAATTGAATCAAAAATTTGTGAAAAAAATTTCAAAGTTTCCTTACGGAATTTCTTTCCTACCATAAAGTAAATTATGAAATTAACGGCGCAATTTAAATTAAGCATAAATCTGCTCAATTGAATCCAAAAACGAGGATCAAAACCCAATCTCAAAGTCATTAATATATTAATAGAAATATAAACTAGATTACAGAGTAGGAATACACTTAATACTACAATTAACATGGCAGCCAGGGAATTTTCTTCTTTTTGTGAAGTTGTCAAACTTTTACGATTTTTTTCAGCTTTTTTAACCTAAACATTAAATTAAAGTATTTTAAGACAATTGAAAGATTAAGAAATTTTGAATAATTTTTCATACGGTTCTATAAATGGCAATATTGAAGAAGAACAGTACAATGAGTGGAATAATATTGAGCAAAATCATATATATTGGAACAGTTATTCGAGATAAAATCAAATTTTCAACGATGAAATCTGACCATACTGAATAATAAATTTTTTCGTTTGTTTTGCTATTAATTAAGTGAATGGTTCGCATTTCAAAAATTCTTATAAAATTTACAAGAATGCAAAAAAAGGCAATTCCGAAGCAAACAAATTTTGCTTTTCGGACTGACCAAAATAGTCTTGATTTGAACGGCCAACATATGACAAAAAAACGGTCCAAGGCAAGTGCCATTGCATAATATGTCGATCCAGTTAGAGCTAAATAAAAAAATATAAATTTGTAAAATTTGTAAATTTGTGAAATAGGTTTATTGTAATTTTACAATTTTACCCATGAAACCGATTGGGTATAAGTATGGATCTATTTGAGGATACAGATAGTGATTGTAAAATTTTTCATGTCCAATATATCGGAACATTGTTGTAAGCCCAACTCTCAAAAAAAGTACAAACAGAACGATAGAATCGCAAATACATAAACTAAAATTTATAGGACGATAGGTTGAATTTTGTGGATATCGAAAGAAAATTATTGAAACGAGGATATTTCCAAAAATTCCAAAAATTGATAGAAAAAGTACAAGTATCCCAAATGGTAAAAATGTTTCAGTTTCAAATGCCAATTTCATTACGAATATAGAATATTCTTTAGGTGTGCAATTGGAAAAAGGTAGTTTCTCCAAAGTCATATTTTCAAACTCACACACCATTTTTTATTAGGTTTTTAATTACAAAATTTAAAAATTTATTCCAAATCAGATGTTATTAATCAAATATATAATTAGTCTTTATTTATAAAAATGTTATTTTTTTCAAGGTCAAACTTCGGACATAATTTCCATATTTTATTAGAATTTTTTTTGATTATGCATAAATAAACTTATACATAATGTACTAATGTTTACAGCCAAACACGTCCTTTTAATAAAACCAGTTTTTTTTAATTTGAAATTTTGTTTTTAGCTTATACAATATTTATTATACAAGCGACTGAAATCTATACTTTAAAATTTAAGAATTTATAATTTGAAAATTTGAAAACTATTGGGTAAGTCGTGGTTTTTTTGATTACTATGTATTAATTTCCAGTATAACGACCCCAATTACTCAAGTATTTCAAACTGAAGTGGTAAAATAATATGAATATTTATTTACATATTAATTCTTGATTTGATAACTTATTTTACTTAAAAAAATTTAATATTGTAATTTTACTTTTAGCTAAATATTTGTCATTAATTTTGAAATTTCATATTATTCAATGCGATGGAATTGATTATAATTTTCTCATTTAAGTAAAGGAAATAAAATATTTTTATATTCAACTTCCTATAATAAATGTAAAGAATGAATAAAATAGCTTTTTATCGAATTACACAACTTATATTTGTTTATAATTATAATAGTTAGAGACATGTGTAACGTGTACAATAGTGGTAGATAATTCAGAAAGATTTTTGAAATTTCGACACCCTGTTTTAGGATGAACTGGATTCTTATTTTAATCTAAAAATTTTTATTTTTTTATGTAAAGATTGTTTTTTTAAGCCAATCACAGTATCTTGCAGTATTTTCAAGAAAACTGGCCAAAATAGAAACTATTAGTATTTTATACAAAAGGTTGTACCTAAATTTCAAACTACCCCCATTTTTACTTCTAATTCTAAATTGGTTTTATAAACACATTTTTTTGTAAAATTGATTAAATAAAACAAATATACAAGTTTCTAAAGCCAAAAATATTTGGGCTCTACTTATAATTAGTTTATAATGTTGTCGATAGGTGGATTTCAATTTGGTCCAAACTTTTTCCAGTCCACTATAGTGTCTAATTACGAGAGGAAAACAGAACCGCTTAAGGGTCCTTTGCGGTTTTTGAGTTTCGAGTGAAAAAATCGTGACTGAAAGCCCGATTCCGAATCCCCATAAAATGAAGATGGTGATGATGTTCGAGTTGAGCTTCTGGGCTACAACCCGCCCCCTTCTGACCCCTCTATCTACTATCGATTCCTCTAACCCTTTCACCATGCTCCAGTATTGAATTGGGAACTGAATATTCTCAAAGCCAATTAAGATACCAGACTGAATTACTAATTGAACTCGACGTTCTGCGAGTCCAAGTGCCATCTGTGTTAGGTAAAAAGCCATTGGATTTGAAAAAGCCGGTTCACCCACAGAATACTTATCGACATGAAACTCTTCAAAATAAGGCTTTATATAATTGACTCGACTAGAGAAGGTGAAAAAAGCACTCTTATCGTCACAATTATTGATTGGATTTCTTCTCTTGTCATCTCCAACAATGCCTCCTGTCATATTATAAAGATGATTTGTAGTTTTGTCAATTAAAACCATGATTTTTGACACATTTAACAGATGGTTTTCAAAGGACGTGAAAGCCTGTTTGTGATTAATGTGATATTTGTTAAATAGAGTTTCATTATCAAAGAAATAATTAATCCAAAAATTATCCCCAGATTTTTCAATAAATGGAAATATTTCGCAATATCCTGTAATATCATTGCACAAATTAATATTTTTATTATGTTGAGTTTGTGTGTCAGTAAACTCTTTTCCATTTTTAATAACCAGGTAATGTAGAACAAATTGAGCAAATTCTGTTGAATGTGTTAGTTTATAAGATAATTGAACAAGGTCTTTAAAAGTTTGTGGGAATATGGGCCGAAATGGTGAAATAAGTCCGGAAGTGACGAGACTATTATAGCCGTTAGAGATCACAATGGACGAGCCAAGGAGCCAAAATACAAGTGGTAAAAGAAATATTTTATTTTGATTGGAAATGTACATTTCATGCTGAATTAATGGACAGAAATGTTCCCAACAAATGGACAAGAATTTTTTTATGGATAATTGTCCAACTATATATGGAATGAGAAGGGACAAAGTGATGATGGTCAACGAGATGGCGACCCATGTAGGGCCATCACATGCATTCAAATATACGTTGAACCGAATTCCGGTTCTTTTCATTGGAGAACATGTAATGAATGAGAATCCCTCTTGTCCATATAAAATTGGCAAATTTCTTTCTTCAAGAAAATCCAATTTTTTGTATACTACATTTGCTTCATATAAATTCAATCTTAACAAATAATTTGTAGTTTCAAAAATTTGAAATTTATGATGAGATTCAGCAGATAAATTGGTGAGAAAATGGCGAATTATTACAGTTGGTCTGATATAATTATGCACTGATTCTGGAACTCGACCAAAGATTATTGCAGGAATATTATTATTTTCAATATTAATTTTGCCATAAAAATATGGTTGGATTTTGAGATTTTCGAGGAACCAAAATATCTCGAATATTGCATCAATTGATAAGGGTTTATGATCATATTGCAGACTGTCTATTCTTACCAGCTGATATTCAATCGGATAGAAATTGAAACTTAGGAGCCCAAAAAACATGAGCTGAGCCTCAAATTTTCTGACTCTTCCGGTAAAGCAGAGTAAGTAGGCTTGAGTCACTTGAAAAATTTGGATTGATCCTTGGCTATGAAGTGCATCAAGACATAATTCCTGACTAAGGATTTCAATGAATAGATTCGAAATTAAGTAATAATATTAAATAACCAAGTTTGGCACAGCCTGCTAAAATACGTGTGACCTAAATGATCAAAATAGCTAACAAAAAATTGGCAATTTAATGGCCAAAATAGATAAAATTAAAAATTTCAAATTATAATTGCAGAATAATAGGATACTTGATAAACATTATAACTTTTTTTTTCGAATCATGAATCATATTACATTAAATAGGGTACATATTATCAAACATATCAAAAATCAAAATTATTTAAAAAAAATAAGCATACTTTTTATACTGGATATCTTATTTTCATTTAGGAATTTTGAGTAAATTTATGCAAAAAAAGGAAGGGTTTAAAGAGAATTTTCACAAAAATTTTGGCTGTTTTTAAAAGAAATTTAAGAGAAAATTTTGATGTTTCTGAGATTATTTAATTTGCCAAGTGGCTGGATGAAATCAATTTCAACTAGCTAATTCCCAACTCTGTAATTAACGTTCTTAAATATATAAATCTTAGCCTTCGAATATAAAATTAGATAAATAATAAAATGTAACTTGCCTAATGATGAAGACCTTAGAACGGTAGTAGAAGTCATAGTAGATTGCATACCTTTCCGGAAACTCCTCCTCTGCTTGCATGTAGAGGGGACGGTCAGAAATTAGAAGAGTTATTGCACCAAGATTTGACCACCTTGCCCTCTGACCGCGCAAACGACGAGAAAAATTTCCATTAGGGTCAGTGTAGATACCGTAGCGAATGGTTGAGGCGAGCTTTACGAGTGTGTACGATACTGTAATATCCCATAGATTGATGCCTAAATATCCAGCTGAAATTAATATTATAAATTGCATTAAATAAGTATTCAAAAATGATAATATTCTGGTTATAATGGGCTTTTTGGCCTTTATATGGTGGTTAACATTGAAAGGCCTGAAATTTAAGGTGTGGGATTTGATATTGGCCGTTGAGAATTCAGTACTATAGATGTCTCTTAAATAGCCCAGCCTGGGCAATGTTAAAATCATCAAATTTGACCTAAAACAACTTTTTTTCCGGAGTAGATCTCTGCAAATGAGGATGGATTAAATGGTTGAAAATGCCCTAAATGAAATTTTTAAAGAGTAATTTTGACTTCCATTTTAAAATACTAAAATTACCCAAATTTTGACCTCTGCTAGTTAACCTTTTAAAATTTGCTAAAAATTTCGTTTAGGGCATTTTCAACCATTTAATTCATCCTCATTTCAACGATGGGTTAATTAATTTTAACGGTTACTTAATTGCCGAGATCTTCGACTCCGGACAAAAGGTCTTTTAATAGGTACGCCTACCCTCGCCTACTCACCTATAATCTTTGAAATTAATATTTAAAATTTTATAATTAAAGTTAGGCTATGTAGGTTTTTAAATCATTAAAAAATTATTTCAATCAAGATTCAAAATATACACATAATGTAAATATCTCAGGAATGTCGTTATATAAGTAAATTTTTAGATATCATTGAACCACCTATGCTGGATATTCAAAAAAGATTATATAAATTTTGACTTTACGGCTTTGATCAAGATGAATATCCAATAACGATCCTTCAAAAAGCATTGTAGAAATCCTATTTAGATCTTTCAGAACCAAATTTTTAGCCGAAAATATCCCAACGATATTTAGCCATTGTATGATCAAAATTGTAAAAAGATATTTAGCTTTAATCATAATTAATCTTGGATCGAAAATACTAGATCAGGACAGTATATATTTGGATTATAATGGGCTTTATGGCCTATACATATATGGGGTTTAACCTGGTAATGGCTTGAGAGCCGAATAGAACCTTTGTTATACAAGTCTGTTTTTCTATAAAAAATAGACCAAAAGGGATAGAAAAAATTAAAAAAAGAGAAGATCTTTACAATACAAAGTATCTAACTAACTATTTTAAAAATACAAAGTTAGAACAATAACTTATTGGAAATTGATTTTTTTTAAATACTAGTTAGTTATATTAAAAATATATAAGTAGTTTTAAAATAGAACAACTTTAATTTTAATTCACTTAAACTACCTACTCTACTTACAATTCTCTTGATCTAAAAAGTCAAAAACCTCTTATGATGAGCTTGGTACTCGTACCTTTAAAAAACCATTAAAAATTTAATTTATTGTTTATAATCAATAAAGTAATAGATTGTCCTTAAAATTGTCTTAAAGGAAACCTAAATCATTTTTTTCATCTTTAGATTTTAAAAATCTAAATCAGGACAGGCCTATCAAAATATGTATAAAGGCCAGAAAGCCAATTATAACCCAACAATGACCTTTTCTTTTTTGCTACATACATATGTAATACATATGTACACAGTCATCTTGATTTATTAATACATATGTAATTGAGATATAATACAACTTTGAAATTTTTCAAATTTTCTCATATATACCTAGGCATTTATAGTATCCTTTATAAAGAGCTAGATATAATATGTATATTGGCAAGGGTTTTCATTGCTCTTAATTTTAAAAATAAGTACCTCTTTCTATTTGTTTTATATTGTTATTTTCTTAAACCCAAATTCTTGATAAATCCCCATACCCTTCAGATACTGTATTTTAGGTAGGGTTTAAAAAGACTTTATATAGGCAGGTACCTTATAGCGCATTGACCTCGAAATAAAAACTAAAAATAAAAAGTCCTCAAGAGCTAGGCCAAAATTTTATGGTTTTCTATCAAACTTTCCCAAAACCTTTCCTTTCTCTTTTTACTATTCGTATTTATTATATACCTTACTTGTCGAACACAAAACACATTTTATAAAATTACAAACTTATCATATCAACTCTATAATCAAAATATCAATAAAATACATCAGATACAGTCTCTTGCTAAATTATAAAATATCTATTAAAGCCTATACATTTGTTTTGTGATCATGGAGAATTACAGATTGGTCTCATTAACTTTGCAGAATACGAACATGGAGATTTATTTACTAAATTTCATAGGTAATAATCAGATTTTATTAATTAAACTATAAATACAATCTAGATTTAAGCTATTAATCTAAATATTTTAGTAATTCTTGTGGATTTTAAAGTTTAAAAAGAAGCAAATTTTGCTATAAAATCCCACAATATAAATATTAATATCATTTTTAAACCGAGCATATAAAAAGGTAATGGATCATTTAAGAACAAGGATTTTTTGGAAGATTGGTTAGGGTGTTTAAGAGCAGCGTTATAGGAGATGAAATGTTTATAAAAAAGCGTTGAAACTTTCTATGCCTTAGAATAATTTTATATTCCATTAATTTATACAATAATTATTATTAATTATTACATTATTAATTATATAAATCATAAATTAAGAGCTAAGAAGTTTGAAATTTACTATATAAAAACACTTATTTGTATTTGTATACTAATAAATTTTCAGAAAAATCCTATGATGATGAATGGCTCAAAAGTGGGGTGAAGGATCGGGAAAGAAGACAGGAGCTGCCTCTCTTTTTTGGAAATGTTCGACGACGAGAATTTTGGAAAGAATTTTCAAAAGTTGCATTTGCAGATTGGAATGAACAAAAACAAAAATCTATAAATTTCGAGGTATAATATTAAATTTCGAGCTTATCATATACATGGCATTCTAAATGCCAAATTTAAAAATAAAACCAAAATAAAACTTTTGAAAAAGGATGTCTTGGATTATGTTATAATAACGGGTTTTCTGGCCTTTATATGAGATTTAAGATGTAAAGGCCTGAAACCCAAATATGTCCAAAAATTGGCATTTTTTCTTGTTTTTTAAGAATCTTAAACTTATACTTGAATTTTATCAGGTTTTGAATCCAAATGTTCAAGATCACATTGAGGCGGTAGATTCAACTGCTCAAACATATGACCAACGTGCTACTAATAATTGCAACTCATTTGTAGATGAAACTAAATCGGAAGTTTTAAATCACACTTTGAAAAAAGAGAAACCTCAAAAAGTCTGCCAACTTCTTGTGGACAAGACTATTGAAAATTCCTGCAAAAAATACACTGATCAAATGGACAAATTTGCAAATAAGAAATTATTTGAAGATAAAGAGCTCGAAATGGCACACCTTGAAATCAAGAACAAAATAATACTCGAGATTTCAAAAGAGGAAATTTTTCAAAATTTCGAACTCTCACAGTGGACTACAGTGGTGGAGCAGTTGGGCACCCAAATTGATGGCAAATTTTTAAAACACAAGATCTTGTACACTGAAAAGGAAATGGCCCTTAGGAAAAGAGTTCAAAGGTCAATGGACTATTTTGAAGAAGTGTACAATGACAATATGAAGACAACTATAGAAAAAGGTTCAAATTCAAAGGAAAATTTTCAGAAAATTCAAGAAAGGTACTCAAAACAAGCAAAATTTCAATTTGAAGAAAATCTTGGAAATTTTCTTGTCGAAATTCCTCACAAGATTTTGGATGACTTTGACGCAAAAATTGGCAATCAAATGAAGAACTTTGAAATTGAGAATGAAAATATTCATGGAAAGTCTCTTCAGAATTTTGTACTGCCTTTGATGTTTGGTTTATACCAAGCAATATATTTAATGCCAAAATTTTACTTATATTATCTGAAAGAGTATAAGAATGAGGAAACCCGTGGTAGTGCACATCATAATTATATACTCGTTTTAATAATTGGCATAGGACTAATTATGAAAATATATAAGTATATAACAAAATAAAAATACTAGAATTATGCTCAAAGCTCGGTTTTTTAAAAATCCTAGCTTTGAGAATTACCAAAACTGAATTTTTCAAAATATTATTATTCAAAATCTAAATTAAAATATCCTCAAAATTCATATCCATTATACTGTCGACACACTTACTCTGAATTAAATATAACTCATTCATCAAACTATGGCAGAATAGTGCCTTAGGGTTAAGTCCTAACAATACCTAAAAGGTTAGTTTAGTATAAAGAACCATGTGATCATTATATTGAGGGTTCACAGTAAAATGGATATTTTATATCGATTTTATCGATATAATTATCGTGTATTACTTATACATAATTACCTAAACTTAAATAAAATGCTAATTTATTATAAAATTTTTATTTTTTTCTATTTAGTAGTTTCAATTATGATTATGTGGGTTATATGAACAAACTCTATTTTATTTTATTCTAAATACATATTAAAAAATCTAGACTGCCTATCAATATAAATTAAAATTGGAATCATTTTAATACATTTTTCTAAGTAATACATTATACAATTAAATGTCGTATACCTATATGATTATACAGGGATTTTGAAATAATAAGGTTTAGGGCACAGGATTTGATAAAAATTCATAGGAAAGATATAAGGAAGTCCATTGTTATTTATAACCTGAAAGGATATTCTGTTATATGGAATATTTTTAATTGATATAATTGCACGAGCAATGTAAGCACTTATTAATCATTAAAATTTGCTAGAATTTTATTTGTGTATCCAGATTAGATGATTATTCAAAAAATCAAAATATTATTAGGCAAATAGTAACCTTTAAAAGTCCCTTACTATGCATCCTTATTTTATTGTACAAATATGTTAGTAACATGACTCTCAATTTTTCAAGTATTAATTTTTTAAGATGTTTTTTTAAAATCTTTAAAAAAATCCATAAAATTTACCCGCTTCTCATCTATAAAACAAGTATTTAAATAAAAATTAAAAATAAATTAATACCTCATACAATTTTAATGAAAATAAATTAAATTACAGATATTGGCATTCTCATTAAATTAACGACAGCCAACTGACCTAATTGAAATGATTCTTAAAAATAATGGGTCATTATTTTGATTGACTTTATTTAAAAGTACATATTGGTAAGTATGTACTTGGTTTCTTTTAAATTTTAATATATATACATAATTGATTTTCTACAATTAAGGTGGGGTAAATTAGGGATAGTTAAGAAACATTTGTGAAAGGTTTAACCTGACAATCAGACCTTTGCATGTAAAACTTATATAGTAAGGCCAGGCTTATGACCTGGAGATAACCTTTGAGGACAAAATAATAACAGGTTCATCCGAAAATTTTTATATGAGGTTTATTAAATGCTCGAAAGCCAAATATATCCTTAAAAAATGTTTCCAAACTAGGACTAAGCTACCCCTAGACCTTAGATATGGATATAAAGCATAGCTACTGATATTAGTACATATATGATTTTGATATTTCCAAATACTCTGTATTCTTATTTCCTTGTATTTTTATTTATAAGTCTACTACTATATTTACCTACATATTAATGTTTTAATTTGATTTATTTTAAAAATAATAACATTTATATTTCAAAAAAATTCAAATGGCTAATTTTATTCTATATTTATATACATTTCTTATAATAAGAATAAATGCTTATATTTTTGCTAAAAATACAAATTCAATGGGATTCTATTTGAATTTGGAACCAAATACCCACATAATTCATCTTATTTTTTGGGGCGAAACTAATATCCGACAAATTGACCTCGAGGAAGAACTTGTAGGTCATTTGTCCCAAAAGGATCATATCCTTATAATCCAACCAATCGTCCAAAAAGATCCCTCAAGTTTTGCTATTTCTAAACTCAAATTACTTGA
>JAQIXA010001836.1:0-21605 GCA_034699045.1 Nanhermannia cf. coronata Gr-Ori-00579
AAACGAAAAAAAATGAATAAAATCCTCTGTAACTTGGAGTACTCCCCAAAGCGCGTAGGTGTTCTGTTAACTCTGCTACGAGATCGATACGACTTACTATTTCATTTAATATTTTATTCATTCATTGCAATACGAATTATGAGAGTAGGTACTATTAATAATTTACAATTATTGAGGTAGAGGTAGAGGTAGAGTGACAAGCAGCAGGGGTTTCATGAAACATGTGAATTGCGAATAAATAAATAGGTTAAATTGGTTGATTTGATGACTGACTCGGAGACCAGATGACTGATGAGATGACATACTTTTTAGATTATCTATATTATTGTTTGTTTTGTGAGGGAGGACGAGGAGTCATTTTTAAAATGCGAATACTATGTATATTAGTTTTAGTTTCATTAATCTTTATTGTTTGAATTTTTTAAATCTCACTTTAGGTAGGTATCTTAAAAAGATTCATTTAATTTTCTGTTCATTAACATTAGGTAAAATACTCATTAAAATATTTTATTAGATAGGTAGGTACTCAGAACTCATTTATTTTCTTATCAAAAATTATGCTTTATTTTACATTTTAAAGTATTGTCTAGTCTTGGGTCGGGTCCGGGTCTGAATCTGAATTCTTGTTACTTGTTAGTAACTAGGTATGTAGGTACTTATTTTTTTTCATATTTTCGATTGCGACTTAAAATACAAAAAAGCTCAAATAATCATAGGATAAGGATGATCTTTTCTTTAATTTTAATTTCACAAAGCCAGGCCAAGTCTCAAACAAATAAAAAAATTAATATCATTTATGTTATTATATTGTGTCAAGCTAAATTTTGTAGGACCAATTTTATTATGGCAGGGTACCCTACTCAACTCAACTCTGCTCATACTCTTCATTCGTGTTTAGTGTTTACCTACTACTTTATTATTCATGAAATGAATCATGATAATAAAATTAACGTAACACTTATCGGTAGTACATACCTACATTCATACATAGTAGAAGTAGAAGTAGAGACAAAAGTCAAGACTTCACATCACTCTCTCAAACACAACCAAATAATATTATCATAATGAAATGAGTAAAAATCTATTTAAAAACCGTTATTATGATATGTAGTAAATACTTAAATATTGTTGTATACCCTACTACTGAACTTATATAGGTAGTTGTGTATTGTGTAGAAGTTAGGGTTAGGTTTTGAATTTAGAATGCGATTCAGGATTAGCCTATAAAAAATAATGTGAAAATGCTCATGACTATGACATACCTTCCTAACAAAGTAAATATTAAGATTTGTATTTTCGTTGAGGTTGAAGTCCTTTTAAACATTGCATTAGTCGAGTTAGTTTTAAAAGTTGTACTAGTTCTATTACTCATATATGCATTTTGTATAAATCCGATAATGATATGACATGTTGGTAGTTAGTACACTAGTATATCATAACCATATCATTTTAAATAACCGTAACCATTAACCATAAATTGGTTGAAAGTTGAACGTATCTTACCTTTTTAAAAATTTGAGAAGTGCAGTTTATCTCTGAATATTGCCTTGAAAAGTTATTTTATCCTTTGTCTCCAAGTCCAAGTTCAAATTTTAAGTTTTATACCTAATTATTTGATTTGTCATAAATTCATTTCAAATATAAGTTATCATATCATAATTACCTAACTACTGGTTGGAATTGGTACATACTTTATGTTAGGTTCATTGTACTACATATTACATACATACATTACAAGCAAAAATTAAATTTGATATCTAATTACATATTTCTCAAATAAATCATAGGAAGTGTACGTTTATCGAAATTTTACGCATTTAAAATTTAAAAAATTTATTCGATATATGAGTAAGTAAAACATAAGTAGGGTATAGTACCTATTGAAAGTAAATAAGTAGTAGGCAATAATAATACATAATTAAAATACATAGGTAGGTAGTTAGGTTATATAATACAATACAGAATAGTACTACCTAAAGTCCTAAAGCAAAAGGAATTTTGTTTTGATCTTGAAAAAGGTTATATTTATGGATAATTTGTTTATTTGTTTTTTTAAATGGAATTTTTCTTTTATTTTTCTTAAAACAGAAAAAGAAACAGATTGATCTCAACTCAACTTAAATGAAGTTTAAAGCAATATTATTATAAATTTCTCAACAAATTGTGCTCTAATAATTTATTCAATAATGAAGTCTGCCAGATATTTATTTAAAAGTTTTAACCATCTTACGAATGCGGAATTGTCATCTATATTTTTCAAAGATTCTCAAAAGTGTAGATCATTTTCCTCTTCTTGCCGAAAAAATTATTCTACTAGTATTACAAGTTTGCCGAAATCTACTCACAATCTCTCGTTAAAATGCCTAAATCTGAATAATACTCAAATATCACCTCTCAGGTAAAATTTTTATCTTAATAGCTTATTTAAAATTATTTAGGTAATATAATATATTTATATTGAGGCAGTAATGGCTAAAAACTAATACTAATTAATAACAATAAAATAATAAAAATAAGAAATTATCGGTATGCTATGCTAGAGTCAAGAGGTTAGAGTCCATAATCCATAAACAATAAACAACAAAAATGTAAAACATGTTTTACCTAGCTTAAAATTCTAGCTCTGGCAGAGGGTATAAAATATTTTTAAAGATTTTCCTTTCCTTTTTTGATATAAAGTTAAATTTTTTAAATTCTATAAATACTCTTGAGAGTCTGAGAAAACTTAGAAAATCGAATAATTGAAATCAGTCTGTTTTTGAAATTGATCATGTCTTTAACAAAATCAAAATCCGTCGAAATTGAAGAATTCATTGAAGGGTAAATTCTATATTTCTAACAATAAGATTTAATTTATTTTCTTGTTCTTATCTGAATCTAGGCTTATTTTCTAGTTTCTAGGCTTATTTTAATTGTTAGTTAATTAGTTAAACATTTTACCCATCAGACCAGAGACAAGTTATTTATTAGAGTGAAAAATTATCTCCAGTTTTTTTATCTACATACCTCACTCTAAATTTAATTGACGTAAATTTTATTTGGAAATTTATTAATCATGGAAGTATTATAATCTTAATCTTGTTTTTTCTTCTTGAATTACAATATTTTTGTAAGATTAAAGAAAAATCTTATTTCTAATTGATTTCTGACTATATTTTAAATTTGATTTGGATTAATTTGTGTTAGAATTAGCATTATGATTGGTAAAGCTCAGCTAAATACTCCCTTATTTAAACAACTACATTTTTTATAGTTGTTTACCTACTAATTACCTAATATATTTAGGAATTTAAAAAAATATTATTGACTTCAATGTTGTCTGAGTCAATTTAAAAAAGAAAAATGTGAAATAAAAATTTTAATTTTGGTTTGGACTAGAATTAAAGCTATGTCTTATTGAATTGTCTTTTACAGGTCACTCCGGAGTCAAATTAGCACGGGATAGCAAAGATTAGTTTCAATTTCTCTAGATATTAGATTGAATAAGTACATTCTTATCTATACTGTAGGTAGTGGTAGTTAATACTTATTTACATTTTACTTACTACAATTATGGTTTACTTACTACAATATTGTATAAACATCGGTAACCAAATTTAATTACCTATATAGGTAATTAAAAAATTTAGTAATTAGTACTCGTACCGTACCGTACCTACCTATCCGATCAGTAGGTTAGGAGTTAGCTAAGTTCCTAATATAACTATTTATCTGTACATCATATACCTAGGTATCTTACATAATCGTATGTAATGTAAGTATGTATATACATACATAATAGTATAGTGGGAATATGATAGAATTAAGTTTTTAATTTAACACTTTTTATCTTTGTTCTTATTAATCGAATCAAGTTGGGAAATCCATTATTTTTGTATGAATAATATATAAATTAAATTGATAAAATCCAGAACTAGAGATCAATTTCAGAGAAAAGTTGATTTTTTCTTAAGCTCTTACGCGTTTCTTGTTTCTATCTTACAATATTCAGGTGTCAGGTAATATCAGTAGTTATGCTATGCTAGCTATGTGGTATAAGGTTGAAGTTGAAGTTTGAAGACGTGGTTATTTTACTATACTCAACCTTTACTATATAGCATAGTCATCATGTGCATTTGAGTAAATATTTTAGTTTATTTTTTTGAGATAGTCTTATAATTCAGCTGGCTTTTTAAAAGACAAGTTTGATGTAATGATGCTGTGGTATAAATGTAAAAGTAGTATTTGGTAAATCCAATCCATGCATGGAATTTGATAGATCATTTGTTTTTACGATATAGGTATGTAACTACTTTTCTTTCGCTTGAATTTTTCATGTAATTATTTATTATTACATCTAATAAGTTGGTAGGTACCTAGCGCCTAGCATAAGATTTTGGTTTTACAGAATATCCCCATCCCCTATAATAAAATTATGTATTAGGTAGGTAGTGTACTTGTAGTTAGTAGCTACTTTACACTTACTTAAAACATAGGCCATAGCCATAAGGTATAGTAGCAGCAGTAGGAGTATGTAAAGGAAATAATAAAAATAACTGTTAGGACTTGTAGGTTTATACTATTTTAATAATTTGAATTTGATTCTCTGATCTATGTTTAATTTGACGTAAGAGAATAGGAAAATTCGTTTGATATATTATCCTTGTACCCTTTCTCATCTCTCAAAATTTATAAAAAGGAGAACAGGATAGGTTTTTTTTTATTAGTGTCAAACAAGATCTCTAGCTGAGTTCTCCTATTGTAAAAATAACCAATAAGTAATCTCTGTTCAATCCGAATTGTTACCACACCACTTCATTCTTCCTCGTAATACTGATAGAACAAGTTGTTAGCTGAGCTGAAAACTTTATCTTCAACCCCAGAATATTTTATTTCAAAACTTTCAAATATAAACCAAAAATATCTCAAAATGTAAGACAGATTTTAAAATCATTTGTTATGTTAATTTTTTGTCAAAGTTTAAATGGGTTATCGATATCAGTATCAGGAATAAAAGGAAAATCAGAGATCCATTCTTTTATAGGACAATAATAGTTTAGTTTTGTGTGGGCTTTTATCAGATTTAAATCATGCTTTTATTAACTTCTACTAAGGATAAGTACAAGTTTACAAGATATTTCGTACTAATCTTGAACTTAAACACCTTTACCTATATTTTTAATTTAGTTAACTATGTGCCTAGTTATAGAGTACCTTATTGATTTCTGTTTCTGATCTAAAAATACATTTTTTTTTCATTTTTTAGGAGCATTGTCACAAGTCAGAAGATTGTTGAGGTGTCATCAGCACGAATGGACGAGCAAAAACTTCTTACAAAGGAAGAAAGAGCCGAGTTCATGTCTTTGTTTCCAGAAATTATCCAAATTTTAACTGGAATGCCTGAACACCGAGATATGCAAAATACAAATCAGTGGCTTTCAAGAGTTTTCAAATATAATGTCTCAAATGGTAAAATGAATCGGTAAGTAAAAATACCTATCATTATCATATATAATTACTTTGTAATCAGTATTTTTTCTGGA
The DNA here is from genome assembly GCA_034699045.1 of Nanhermannia cf. coronata Gr-Ori-00579. Lineage (NCBI taxonomy): Eukaryota > Metazoa > Arthropoda > Arachnida > Sarcoptiformes > Nanhermanniidae > Nanhermannia > Nanhermannia cf. coronata Gr-Ori-00579. The sequence continues at coordinate 5,523 of JAQIXA010001836.1, forward strand.
TCTGGACTAATATATTTGTTTGTTTTATTTTAGGGGTATTGCCACTGCCCTAGCATATAGATACCTTGCACAAGAAATTACAGAAGAAGGGGTTCGAAATTCTTATATTCTTGGATGGTGCGTCGAGATTGTAAGCAAAAATATTTGAAAGTGCTGCTAATTTACTTTTATTTGATTTTTTACATAATTAATGTATTTAATAAAAATTTATGATGTATAATTTAATTTTATAGCTTCAAGCTTTTTTTCTCGTTGCTGACGATATTATGGATAAGAGTGAGACTCGAAGAGGAAAACCGTGTTGGTATAAAGTAGACAATTTAGGAGAGGCAGCTGTTAACGATGCAATAATGGTATGTGAAAAATTTAAAAGATCATATTTTTGTAAATGAATAATTTTAAAATGAGATTTTTTAAAAAATAATTGTTTGTACATAGATAATTAGATCTTTATTACCCTATTTCTTTTATTACCATTTATTGTGTTTATTATTTTCTCTATGACGTAAATCATTCATTTATGATTTTTTTGCAGCTTGAATCTTGTATTTACCCTCTTCTCAAAAAATTCTTCAAAGGTCAAGAATGTTATGCAGACCTTATGGAAAACTTTCATGACGTAACATTTAAGACAATTTATGGACAAAGTCTTGATACTAGAACAGGGCTTGAAAGAAAAATGGAAGAGTAAGTAGATAATCATTAAATACATAATTTATTTTTACTAATGTGTTTGAAAATATTAAACTTTTTTCTTTTTTCATTTTAGCTTCAAATTAGATCTGTATTCTTCTATTGTTAAGTACAAGACCAGCTATTACTCTTTCTATTTGCCAGTATGTCTCGCCATGTCAATGGTAAATTAAATTGTATAATTTTGATTCAATTCGATTAAAATTAACTTGAATGATAATCTTTTAGACTGGAATTACTGACCAAGAGCTTATTCGACAGGCTAAATCGGTGACACTTGAGATGGGGCATTTTTTTCAAGTACAAGATGATTATTTGGACTGCTTCGGTGACGTTAAAGTAACTGGGAAAATCGGGACAGATATTGCTGATTATAAATGTTCGTGGTTGATTGTCATTGCTTTACAAAGGTAGGTACTTGTATACTAATTACTGGGTACATACATAAAATTGTTTATATATTTGGATCAACATGTTAATTAAATATTACCTATTTTAATTTAGAGCTTCTGAGGAACAAAAAGAAATTCTAAAAGAGAACTATGGAAAAAATGATCCAGAATGTGTTGCAAAAGTGAAGCAACTTTACATCGACATGGGCCTTCCTGATACCTATCAAGTGTATGAAGAACAAAATTATAACCTCATTAATAATCATATTAAACAAATGTCTTCTGCACTACCAGTAAGTTAAATATTTATAAAATAATTTAGGTTTGAGAAGAGAACTAATCAATTTTTTTTGGAAATTTTATAGAAGCAGCTCTTTTACGACATGCTTTCAACTATTTATAGACGAAGTAGCTAAACGAGTTCACTTTGAGTAAGAAAGGCATTAACGAACACTGAACACTATCAAAAATATACCAAATAATAATATTACTTATTGTCTATCTTGTATTTTGCACATTCAATCCAATTCAAATACCTTTTAAATCTCATTCCTAGCATTATTATAATTTTTCTTTTAGGTTTTAGGCATCGGCATTAGGTATAGTATAGATAGAAGACAAAAATTATTTAACTTCAAAGAGCTAAATTATCAAAGTATTTTAAAAAATCGATAGTTGATATTATAATACTATTTTAAATGGCATGAGGTATGAAAGGTAAAATGTTAATTATAATTATAAATGCTATTATTAATAAAGTACCTACCTATTGTGTATTATTGTGACCTTTAATTTCATTATATTTTAATATTTCGTGGAATAAGGAAAAGTATTTATACTGCTTTATTATTTCTATTCAATTAATACTCTGATTAAGGTGAATAATAATAAACTTTTTTGGTTGTGATTTGTTAATTGTAATTAAGTAAGGAACTAGATAATAAAATTATCGTAATTTAATGAGCTTCTAATAAAAATAAATAATTTTTATAAAAAAAATCTAAATTCTAACAAAAATTAATAAAAATAGGTACATTATAAATATAATTATAAACATAGGTAAATATAAATCAATAATCTTTAGTCTAGCCTAGGTCTAGAATCTACAGAAAGAATCTAGAACATTTTAGAACAAATCTAAAACTAGAATCTAGATTTAAGACACATTCATACAAACAATTTTAGTTAATTCTAAATAATATTTATGTACCTAATAGTTTTAGGCATATATTATGTGATGTTTGTGGCCCAAGTTTTAATTAAAAAGTTTATGATATTTCACGATATTAATAAATGAGTAGTATGGCCCAAATTACCAAATATGCATGTAGAATGTAGGGTACTATATTTATAATACTTTATAATAGGCAGGTAGATTTTAAATATTTTGTAAAGTACCTAGTTATTAAGGTCTTTTTTAAATATCGACAAGAACTGCAAACTGTAAACCTAAGCTAGGTAGGTAATTGAATTGAAATGATGAATATAATATTCTGAAGCCTGAAGGTAGGTTAAATAATATATGAATGGATGATGTCAGTGCCAGATCAATTTAAATGACGAAAAACAGATTCATCCAAAGAACCTGATTCGTCCATTGAAGAATCATCCATATTATGTAAATTCGTAGTTGGCGAATTTAATTGCTCTATAACCCATTCTTTGGTTTGAATCTCATCTTCAATTTCTTCATAGTTAGCAAGTAATTCACGAAATTCTGGTCCCTAAAACACATACAGATATTATATTAATCAAATTATAATTTTCTAAAATGAAGTTATTAATATCTTACCAGATCTTCATAAATTTTTATACTGTTGAAAAAATTAAACGAGAAAATATTAATTATCTAAAGTACCATTTACCTAATTATGATTGTTAGAAAAATTGTAAAATAATACAAATATAATAGTTTTAAATTAGGTAGGTACATTTCTTTTAAGCGAGTTGTTTCATCCATCAGTATTTGAGTAGTACCAACCAAATTTTTATATTCTTCGGCCATCTCAGTTATTATTTCAGGTGGATTTTCATTTATAAATTGTTGCTGTCTTAAATCCCTAAAATGATAAAATACAGGTATTAAAAATGTACGAGTTTTTTAAAACTTATTATCCTAACGTAATAAGAATAAGGTATTAAATATTAAGTACTTACACTATTACTAGTAATATGGTACTGATACTGATCCTACATTTTTACTTTTACTTTTATATTAACTAGGTAGGTAGGGTACTTCTCTAAATAGTTTAGGTCTAAATATATTATATAGGGTATATATGGTATAATTTGATCAAAATTATTAACTTACTCATTTTCAGCATTAATTTTATTGCTCTGTTCAGTTAAATGACTTAAATATTGTTCCATCGCTTCAGGCTTTTCTGTCTTTAAAGTGACTCCAACTAATCTATTCATCATCCCTCGCACCTAAAAAGTATCAAAGATAATAGGCTATTTTAGTAATAGATCTTAAAGGTAAATAAGTAATATCAGTATAAAATAAAAATTATATAATGCTTGCTTAATGCTGATGCTTACCTCTTCTAATTCTTTCTCATATTTCGAATACTCGTGTTCCCTTAATTTTTCCAATTGTGCTATTTTCTTATCTAGCGTTTCCTCTTGCTTTTTCCTCTCCACCATCATTTGTAGCACTTGACCCAGTGGGAAATTAGTCTCTGCAAAACTCTTCAGTTCCAACTTATCATCTTCAAGTGGAGATTCTTTTAGTTTTTCTACATGAATTTTAACGAATGTCTCAGCGAGCCGGCGAATCTCTTGACAGAGTAGTGAATAAATCAATTTCCTAACTTCTGGATCAATTGGTGGTTTATGATTTTGCATTAAAACTGATATGAAATTATTAGAATTGGAATGTTCATTATTATCAGCAGCTTGATTCACACCACAACTACCATTGTTTTCAGTAGAACATGTCACAGTTGAACTTGGAATTCTAAAATAAGAAAAATATAATTTAGGTTTTAACAAATCCATAAAAATATGCTTATATAATATTTTAATAAAATTACCTTGAAATTATAACAACTTTGCGTAAATACTCTAAAATATGCTTTGGTATCCTTGATTCATTATTTTGATATTCAGTTGTCACAACAGACTCCAATGCTGAAAAAATGATCTTCAGTTCCCAATACTTTTTCTCAAGGGCTATCCTCTTGGCAGTCTCTTCCAGCTTTGAAGTGGGAATTGACAATCTCTTCACACTTAAACTTAACCCAGAAGCCATTCTCCTTGCTTCTAATTGATTACGATTGCTTAATATTTCACTTAACTTCTAAAATGTATTTATTTCTAAATGGCTAAATATTTAATTTCAGTCTTGTCTATTATCTTTAAAGAATGTCTAAAGTGCAATGCAGAGAAAATTTCAGTCTAATCTTGATCCAATCACCTATTAAAAGAACAACAAGAAAAGAAACAATTATCATTTTAATCAATAATACTTTGATGATATGATAAATACATTGTACATCATTGAATCAATCATCAATATCAATCCCCTTCCCCCTAGCTATAGTAGCTACCCTAACTCGAACTCGAATGGTAAAAAATACCATTAACATGGCCATGGTCATGGTCATGTTTCAGGACCAGGACAAACAATGCGAATGCGGGTCAACAATGCGAATGATTGATGATTTGTGTAATTCTTCAATAATTTAGTAATTTGATTGTGATTACAATTATAATTAATTATGTCAATTAAATTCGTTTTATATTATTTTCAAAAATTAGGTACCTTATTAATTTTGGCATTTTAATTTTTCATGAAGATCCTCCTTGATTTTGTTGTTGTTGTGGTGGTGGCTTGTTGAGTTTCCAAGCGGTTAAGATTTTGTTACAAAAGGTGTTCTCCAATCTGAAATCAACACATTTTGCTTGATTTAATGAGTAAGAAATATTTTATACCTACTTAAATTTTATTGTACAAACAACCACAATTACAACCACAACTAAAAAAATTCTCTTATTTAGGTATATAAAATATTTTATTTAGGAAAGCTTTTAAATTTTAAACGCACGTAGATAGACATAGACGTGTAGGCTGTAGGATAGGAATCCTACAGTGCAGTAGGATTATTGATTAGGAATAGGAAGGATAAAAATAAAAAGGAGATTAGATGACCACTGTGCAATGATCGTTAATTATATTATAGTCATGGCCATGATCGTAGTCGAGATGGTCGAGATATGTAGTATAATAAATATAATGCAGATTATGATGATATTTAAAACAAAATAAATTATAATATTTGTAAGGAGAAAGAGAAATTGTACTTACCTACGTGCGACAATTTATATTTCAGCTGTTGTTGAATATTTCTTTCCATATTTCAATTTCATCATCAATTTTGTGCTGTAAATTTACTTTACATAATCTAATATAGGTTTAGGTGAAATTGAATTAAGTTAATTAAAAGTTAATTTGATTATTAAAAAACAGTAAGATAATTTGACTTTTCCTTTTTTGCCCTTTTTTGCTTATGATTCGGTTTTTTAAGGTATCTTTTGTAATTGTATGACATCTACATTTTGACTATTTAGATTTTTGTTGACTTTTTTGAAATTTTTGAAAGAACAACAAAAACAAAATGAAATAAAAGTACCTAAATAAAAAAACTAAAAAAACTGACCTGACCTCACTGACTGACACTGCTCTAAAGTGACCAAGATGACACTTAATATGGCTGGACATGTTGGACACGTCGTCATTGGACCACCAGGTAAGATTTCCTAATTTCCTAACCTAAACCTTTCTACTTAATTTATCATTATTATCATTTGTAGGTAGTACATATTTAATAAATTTTTAATAAAGATGTTCGAAGATTGTAATTTTTTAATATTTTGTATTTTTTAAGGTTCAGGAAAAACCACTTATTGTAGTGCCATGTCAGAATTTATGAGGTCGAAGGGAAGAACTGTCAAAGTTATTAATTTGGATCCAGCTAATGATAATCTACCATATGAATGTGGATTGAATATCAACGATCTCATCACTGTTGAGGATATCATGGAAAGATTTAGCCTTGGTAAACTATGAAAGAATTTCTGGTAAAAGTTAGACACATTTACAACTGTTATCTTATTTTTCTAGGACCTAATGGAGCACTTTCTTATGCCATGGAGTTCCTAGAAGATAATTTAGATTGGCTTGTTAAATATTTAAGTTCACTCGAATCCAAAACTTGGCTAATATTCGATTTCCCTGGACAGGTCAGTGTATAAACTCTATTCATTTAACTCGGATTAGTTCTGAAACCTCAAATTTTTGCCTCATTTTAGATTTTACTTGCAAAATTAGACCAAAAAGGGTTTTACAATTAGAAATACCTAGAAATAGAAATAGACATTGTTAGGTGCCTTAAAGATTAGTACCTAATTAATTACTATTACCTACCTATCACACTTTATTTTATGTCCCTTTTTCTTTTTATGTAGGTATAATATTTTATTCGGATTCTAATTCTAATTACCTAGATAAATGTTTTCATTTTTAGATGGAACTATATACTCATCATGATTCTGTTAAAAATATAACAGAGAAATTGCAAAAATATGGGTTAAGATTGGCCGCCGTTAATTTAGTTGATTCACATTATTGTAATGAGCCTGGTAAGTCTAATAAAAGTCTACTGATTTTATAAATATTTTCAAACTTTAAATTGCAATTAATGAACTTTACCTATTTATTTTGTACAGGTAAATTCATATCAGTTTTACTGTCATCACTAGCATCAATGGTTCAATTAGCTCTACCTCATTTAAATATACTTTCCAAGTTTGATCTTATTCAGAAAAACAAATTAAATTTTCGTCCAGAATATTATATGGAAGTGTTAGATTTAGAATATTTAGTCCAGTGTTTGGATGAAGATCCTATAATGTCAAGATATAAAAAACTTAATTCACTCCTAGCCTCAGTTGTTGAAGAATATTCACTAGTTTCATTTCTGCCGCTAAATGTTCAAGATAAAAAGAAATTAAAAGTGATTATGTTAAATGTAGACAAATGTTTAGGATTTCTATCTTCATCATCTAATCATAGTAATCAAAATGAAAATGATGAAGAGGATTAGTTTAGTGACTACTTTATATTTTTCTACTAAAAATAAAAAAGATATTGCATTCAAAATAAAAATATTTATCTCAACTTATTTCCTTTGAGGCGTTCTATTCTTGATTTATAAATCGAGATTTATATTTATAATTGAGATTGTTTAAGAAAGAATAAACAATGTGTCATCATTGCGTATAAAAATATATTCTTATCCTATTCTAAAACATATTTAGTTAGCCTATATTGTTGGAATCTGTTTGAAAATATTTACTGCTTGCACATGCTTTTAGTTCTTGGAAAAAAGTATTTTTTTATTATATGATAGGTACAGTGTAGGTGTACTGTGTACTTACATTACGTGTATATTAAATAATAGTAGGTGTAGGCAAACCAAAAAATTATAAAAAATCTTCTAACGATACGTATATAATGTATGATGCTCCTAAATAAGAATAATAATTTTCCATTTCATGATAGATATTCTTATTAGATAATTTTTCTATTTTTTTGATTATCTTATGCATCAACAATAGGAATATATGAATAGCTATAAAAAATAGTAATATAATATGAATGTATGAAACATTCATTTCATAATTATATCATACGTACCCTATCTTAATAGTACCACATATTACATAGTACATATATTCTACGTAATATTATTTTCCCCTGTATTTTATACATCATTCATCGTATGTATAAGTTTATCAAGGGTAGGTGTCTGGTAAAATGAAGTATACTAAACTAAACTAACTCATATTTATAATTATTTGAATCTACATAGCTGCATAGGTAATATGTATAGTTTATGGTAGTAAAGCAGGCAGTTGTATATAGACTTGTATTGTAGTTGTATGGTGTGGTGTATTCTATAGTAATATATCCATATCGTATTTTATTTTCTTGCATTTTTTGCTGCTGGTTGGTATACTAGTACTAGCTTTATTTTAGATTTTAGAGTACCCTACCCTATATAAATAAAAACTTTTTACTCATTCAGCTTTCATACTTTGAAACAAGTGGTCAAAAAGTACAAGTTTTTCCGAAAATATTTGGAATTTTCTATTCCTTTATGTACTGCTCTGTGATTTGATCATAAACAGATAAAAGTGTCTTAGATAACTACCCTTGATCTCGACATCTTGTGAATATATATCAGTAATAAATAAGGTAAATTTTTCTTCAAATTTTAATTTATATACAAATTGAAAATTGCCATGTTTGTCTTAGGTATTTTCTGATTATTTTTAAAGTCTGTGTAAAAGTCATTCGAAAATAAATCTATCTTTAATCTTTTATGATTTACCTAAATTTTATTAATTAGGTAAGTAATGATAATCATAATATAATAAGAATTACTTGGCTGACTGATCTGATCTGAAACAAATATCAATCAATTTTTCATATCAAAAATATACATTTATTATTCTGGGGAAATGAGAACTTTCTTATTTGCAAGCAACAATAATCTACTTATTATGTAGGGCCTAGGGTAAAGGGTATCTATTTGAATTTTGAATTGATTGATTTGTATTTTGTTTTTGTAGTATTCTTATGTAGTAAGCCTTATTAGAATCTTCAAAACATTTTACAAATGCATTTATTTTTTGTGAATATATTATTGTAGATAAAACTACATACTACAGTATAATAATGTGTAGGTATGTATTTAAATTTCACACATTTTTTAAATAATTTCCGTTCATATACCTATGTACTTATAAATAGACCCTTTTTACAAAAAATAAGCACCTGCCTCGGCAGCTTATAAAAATTCATAAAGTAAAAAAGACCAATAAAGTCTACTACATAGCATAGGTACTAGAACAAGATATTCTAAAAATACTGCTGGCAATTCTGTTGGAACTTAAATGTAAAATCAGCTATTTATTAGAATGTAAACTTTTTTGTAATTATTTTTTTTTAATACCTAGTACAAAATACTGATAGGTATTAACTACCTATTGCATTCTACATACTTTAAGTAAAGTATGTATCTTTTAATAAATTTATATTTCTGGTATAGTAAGTACCTTATGTATTCAAATAACTACCTACATAATATTGAATTGAAAATGAGCAAATTTAAAATTATTAAATTATTTATAATTTTTTTTTTTGAATTTTTCAGATAGAACTGCTAACTTATAATCCTTCAAATTTTGGATAAAAAGAATCAATATGAATAAAGGTCAGTTTACTTTATTTTTTTACACAATACTATGAACTATGCACTTTATGTATCGGTATTAATCGCAGTATTATTATGTATTATGATTATGTATGCCTAATATACTTAGGTACTAGTGTAAAAGTTAAGTTTTTTTTATAAGATAAGTAAGTTTATAAAGATAAGTAATCTTTAATTCTACATTAAAAATACAGATAATGGGTAGGGTACTGTACTAGACAAATATATTAGGCTTAAAATTCTAAATATCGAATATCGAGATCGAGCGACTACAGTATAGCATACACTCCTTATTTCTTTTCTAGCTGAAAAAATAGAATTTGGAAGAGGTTAGGTATCTATGAAATAATAATAATTGGTAGTGACTTGACCTTATACAGATAATAGGTTTTATTTAAAAATCTAGCGTTCAAATCTATAGTCTACCTCTACCTATAATATAATATAGGTAAATTCTTCTGACAAAGTGACAATAAAAACGAAATAGAGGCATAGTGAGATTTTTAAAAATTATCAGTTCAGTACCAGTCACCAACCCAGTCAGTGCAGTAGGTACCTACTACCTACTACTTATATGCTAGGGACTATTTTTATACTTAGGTATTTAAAGTAGGCAATTAAAAAAATTCATTAAAATAAATGGTCAATATATTTTTCATAATTTAGAGAGAAAAATGTTGAATTAATTAAACACAATTAGTTAATTACTTATATTTTACAGTCTATATGGGTTTAGTTGGTATGTATAATATGTAACGTACTTAACCTAAGCTATGATGTAGCATTTTCTTCAAATTAAGCGTGAGTTGTTCTGAGTTATAAAAAGTAAGTATGTATCTACCTAATTGTACATCCAAAATTTTAATCCTTGCACAAGGTCATGGCCATGTCTAAATTCTTACAAATAAATAATATAAATGGCTCTAATTAGCTGGGAAACTCGATTAAACTCGATGAAATAAAAAGAAAAATGGTAGTAGATAAGTAAGTAGGTACTAATCCAAAGTACCTACTCGTATATTATGTATAAATAATTTTCTTTCTAAGAACAATGGAATTACTCATTGCTTTCATTTTAAGTAAGTATAACTTACTAAATTTTAATTACCTATTAACTGAAATTAACTCTAATCCTCTTTTAGCACACAATTCTATCGAAAAATTCTTGAAAAAATGTTAATTCTTATGAATATTTATAAACCAAATCAGTGATTATAATATAAATTCTAAGCAAAAGTAGTTGAATGAACTACTAGAACTTATTAGATGAGTTACTCGTATATAGATGAAACAACCAGTAGTTCCTGAGTAGGGGTAAAGGGGGTAGAGTCTGAATACCCCAAATTTCACAAAACCTTTATAAGTAACTAATTTTAGGTTATATTGGCACAATTTTTTTACCAGCTGATGATGAAATACGTATATTACCAAATCCTAGCATTATAAATAAAAATAATTACCTTAAATATCTTAATTAGTTAATTCTACATTTTTTAACCAATATTTCAACTTTTCATCTTTTGGCGAGATTTTATTTACCAGGTCCATTTAAGTGCAATAAAAGGTAAGTAAGTCTCCTATTCAATTAAAGAGATTTTGATCTTGTATTTTAACTAAAAAATTTTATAAAATTTTTATGATTTCGCAGTGTAATTAAAGGATAATTGAAATTAGCAAGTAGGGGGATAGTATGAATACCTATAGGGGGATAGTCTGAACATATGATTTTTTTAAATTTTGTTACATTTTTAGGTCAACAATGCCGAGAAAATATATTCGAAAAACTAATCGGGGTGTGTCACAGGAAATTATGGACAAAGCTGTTGCCACAATAATGGATACCAACTGTTCAGTAAGGTCAGCAGCAATAAAATTCGGAATCAAAAAGGTCACTTTACACGTTTATTACAAAAAAATTATTGATCCTAAAATGTCACAACCTCCAAGAGTAGGATACAGATCCTCAAATCGTGTCTTTTCTGAAGATCAAGAAAAAGAACTCGAGGATTATATAATTATGGCATCAGAAATATATCTTGGATTGAATACCTATGAAGTTAGAAAAATTGCCTATCAAATTGCCAATTTAAAAAGTTTGAAAATTCCAGAAACTTGGGTAAAAAATGAGGTGGCTGGTATTGATTGGTACAAATCATTTATGAAAAGACACCCCAGGTTATCATTAAGGAAAGCACAAGCCACCAGCCTATCTCGTGCTACCAGTTTTAATAAATCGAATGTTGATTTTTTCTTCGAAAATTTAAGAAAAGTTTTTGAAAGGGACAATTTCGAACCACAATCTATCTACAATGTCGACGAAACGGGCATAACAACTGTTCATCAACCCAACAGAATTGTTGCCAAAAGAGGAGCTCATCAGGTTGGTGCATTGACCTCGGGAGAAAGGGGGACTTTGATTACCATGGCTTTAGCTGTGAATGCTATTGGAAATTCGATTCCACCACATTTCATTTTTCCTAGAATTCGATACAAGGACCACTTTTTACATGTTAGTTTATAATTCATATATTTGTCTAACTTCATTCCCCAGATTTCTCTTTATATATTGATTTGTCGTAGTTCTGTACTATCCGTAGTATTGTTTACAAAAATTATTTTAATTCTTTTTTAAATGTTTTTTTGATAAGGGTGCTCCTGTTGGTTCAATTGGTTCCGGAAACAAATCTGGATGGATGCAAGAAAAAGAATTTTTGGTTTTTATTCATCATTTTGCTAAATATTCAAAAGCTACTAAACAGAACAAAGTTCTTTTATTGTTGGATAATCATGAGTCGCACGTTTCTGTCCCAGTTATTGACTTTTGTAGGCAAAATGGAATCATCCTTCTATCATTTCCACCACATTGCTCACACAAACTACAACCATTGGATAGGTCAGTATATGGGCCCTTGAAAAAACATTTCAATAAGCTTGCTAGTAGTTGGATGAAACAGCACCCTGGTAAACCAATGACAATTTATGATATACCATCTCTTGTTAAAGAAGCTCTCATTTCGGCTCTATCAATTTCCAATATCACAAATGGGTTCAAATGCACCGGAATCTGCCCTTTTAATGCTAATATATTTGGAAAAGAAGATTTTTCTCCATCATATGTAACAGATAGACCTCAAACTTTCCAGACTGTACAATCTGAAGCCTTGGCCTCAACTTCAGATGGGCAGCCAGATCCAATAATGGAGCCAACAAATGAACAAATTGATAAACAGATGGAAAGTTCAACATTAGATTTAGAAAATAACTTTCCGTTTGCAAAGGTATTAAATTTACCATTTAAAATCAATATTTTGCTCATTTAAACTTTAAATTTTGGAGTAGCTAACATATTTAAGTTATTTTTATTATTATTTAACAGGCAGAACCCCGGAAAATTGCTAAAAATGCCAGAAAGCGCCGAAAATCTGCAATTCTAACTGACACTCCTGAAAGAAATGCCATTGAGGCACAAAAATTGGCAACCCTTGCTAGGAAATCAACGAAGAAACCAAAATTTTCAAAGGACAAGAACCAGAATACTCCAAAGAAAAAAGCAGCTAAGAAATGCCCTCGAAAAATTTAAAATTTTTACTAAGCTTCTTGATAATTTTTTGTTCACAAAATTGTATTCAAACTATCCCCCATGAGCGTTCAAACTATCCCCCCATAGGGGGATAGTCTGAACACAATTTGTTTTTTTTTCGATTGATGAAATTTCGTATTAAATAATTAATATTTAAGTTAATAATATATGTGGATAATACTTAAAGATGCCTAGATTAGTATACCATTATTCTTTTTTATAATTTTATTCGTATAAATATCTTAAATTACAGTTAAAGTTAAAGTATTCAGACTCTACCCCCCTTACCCCTACCCTACCTTAAAATTACCTCTAATCCTAAGTATGTATTCATAAAATATTCTGTGAAATATGACTCTTTAAAAACAATTGGATCACAAAAATATCATTTTTAACTACGCATCATATTGCATTGTTTGTAATACTGAATATTAATGAATCCTTTACTTTAATTGTCATTTTTGGATTTCCCCATCCTATATCCTCCATTCATCATTCAACATTAACATACCAATTTGAACTTGATTTTGATAATGGCTAATTACTTGTTAGAACTTTATTATGTAGGGTACTAATTTTAAGTACCTAATAAGAATTTATCCTAATTATCACTTGAAGGTTAAAAATCTCAAGATTATTTAAGTTATTAAATGACAATTCTTTTTGTGTCTCTATGTTGAGACAAATTATAATTAGGTATAATCAAAATCTTGACATTAATGTATGACATTCTTACCATTAGTCCTTATCATAGGTAATCATAATCATAGGTAAAACTAAAATTAACGAAAAGTCCTTTGTTTGTTAATCGAAGTTTTGAATTTGACGAGGTTAGTTTTTCGAAATTGCAATACTTTGTCTATAGGTAGTAGGTATATGAAAAATGAAATTTTAAGTTTCAAGATAAGTTCAACTCAACTTAAATTTTTTAATAGGCAATTCAATTTTTAGTAGATAGGATAGGCACTCAACACTAATATTATCCTTCTACGAGTAGGGTAGGGTACTACAGATAAATAATATAAGAATCATTATATTTCTAATTGTAATCATCTAAATCAGTTATTTATTGGGTAAGATTAACCTTAAGTAAGGATGGCTTCTATTAACTTACTAATTTTATATTAGGCAATTTTTGTCAAGTAAGGCTATAGTTATAAGGATTACTTATATTCGAAAGCGAAAATAAAATTCGAATTAGAAGATGTACCTATGTTGAATCTGAAAATAAAATTCTAGCAGATCCTAATTTAAGTATTATGAGAATATTATGAGAATTGATCATTTTAAATTGGAAATGTCATTGCTTAAAATAACTAATCTTAAGTAGAACATGTAGAACATGCAATATTTTCGAATATGTCCAATGAACATAGCACCATTCCATAAATTTTTCAAGTAGGGTACAGTACTCATCCTCAGTACTCATTACACATATAAGTTCAATACTCTGCAAAAATTCTTGTGACAATTCAAAAATAAGTTAATTTTTGGCTTTGGCTTTTGCTAAATTGGCAAAATGACAAAATATGCCAAATAAAATTATTTATGCATTTTTTGATCTAAAGTTAACTTTAACAAAACTTTATTTCTTATTTATGATTAGTTTAGGTTTAGATACTTATATACCTAATTTTGTAAAGTATGTAGAAGTCTATTCTACATACTTTACCTACTAGTTAGTATACTGTAGGTACAATTTTTAATTTTTGTAAAGGTAAACAAAATCTATTATTTAATGAGTTTTATGGTTAATGTTCATACTTTATTTTATGCCAAATATAACATTGTATCTCGAATCTCGATCTCGGTTTAACAATGATATTTGGTCAATAATCTCTCGAGTCACATTTACAGTAGGTATAAATGTATAAGTACCAATTATACTTGTACCCTACTATAAATTACTTATTATGCATGCTTTATATGTCCAGTATATGTATAAGTACCTAAGTTAAATGTAAAAGTTAGCACTAATGGTAAATCCTTTTTTTATGAGGATGTTTTTCCTCAATTTTGATGAGATGATTTTTTTATTTTGCGTTTTTGATTCGACAAAAAAATTTAAAAATCAGATAAAATTATGCCCAAATTCAAAGATATTATGTACATGAGTATTATTGTATAGAATACAATTAAAATGTGTACAATAGAGTTGATAGTGATGGCCAAGCTTAATTTTCTTCATCCTCGCGTATAAAGTGGTTTCATTTTTGCGTTTTGCATACGTAGTTCCATTCAAGGATTATAAATCCATAATTCATAGCATAATGATCAAAACTTGGGTTAAGTTTTTTTTAAAGTAGTCAAAAATGTCAAGTTTTAAATGTCTCCAATGTCAAATTATCCACTTTAAATATGCCCACTGGCCAGATTTTGATATGACCAAGGCTTATGTAACAATTATAACAAATTACAAACTCAAATATAAGCTCCAATCCAAGCTAAACATGAATATGAATAGGTATAGGTAATATAATATATTATGGTCTTTTAGTCGTAGTATAAGTATTCCATAACATTAGCTCTCTCATTATTTCTGAATATAAATAAACTCTAGAGTTGTCTGTTTGTTTAAAAAAAATGTTTACATATTAGGTAGGGTACCCTACATATGTTTAATTCGTCTTATTTCGATCAAATTTTGTCAATTTACTGGATTTTTTTTACGATTATTAAATATCAGCAGCATTACTTTTATACTGGTATCTTTAATTTTTAATAGGTTTATGTTAGGAATAGAATACGGGCTATAGGGTACTTGTATCTTTGTCAAGATTATTATATTTTTTTTATAAATCTCTATTTTACTATTTAAATAACTCAGAGAGCATTTGGTCAGCCGCCCGCCGCCCCGCAGCCGCCCCACGAGATTATATGTCTAATATGTTCACCCCATAAAGTTAGTAAGAACCCCCAATAGCCGCCCCACTTTTCCGCTAGGGGGCGCTGCTATTCAAAATATTCAAACTTTGCCATATTAAATGTATAACTTTTCACCCTTTTGGCAGAATTTAGTCTAATTTGGGATATAAGCTTATATAACCCCAATAAGTATTCCACTAACCAGCCGCCCCAAAATTCCGCTAGAGGGAGTAGCTATGCAGACTTATATTCCTAAAAATATGCCAAAAAA
>JAQIXA010001837.1:0-21603 GCA_034699045.1 Nanhermannia cf. coronata Gr-Ori-00579
TATCAAATTCGGAATCTCCGTCATCGATTACCCCTATAGCCACTTAAACCTCATTTTTCCCATTTGATTAACATGGGAACCTTAAACGATCCCCTGAACCCCAAGGGGTGGGGCACTCTGAAATTTTTTTGTCGAAATGGCACATCTAGAGTCTAGATTCTAGACCCTGCAAAGGTCCTTCATGCCAAATCGGTTCAGTAGTTCTCGAGTTATCCTCTGGACTCTGGACAGACAAACAGACAGACGGACAAAGTGCAAGCAAAGTTGAATAGTAAGTGCTCGCCTCGCTCGCACAATTAATGCTCTGGAAACTTTAAAAGCATAGTTTTTGTTTAGGCACTAATTCTAATTATAAACTCTAAAAAAACTTTTTGAATGTCCAATACCTAGTTTATCTAAGGAATCTATCATGATTGATTGTCTAGTTTCTCGATATCAGATTTGATCAAAATTACCAAATTTTAGATAATCTATGGAACGGAGTATTAGATTTTAAGATATAAGCAATTAAAATAGTCGTTGTGGAATGGAATTAAAGGAATTAAAGCTATAGTATGAGGATGAGGATTATAGTTAATACATTTTTGAAGAAATTGTAAAGATTAGCTGTAAAGTAATTAAGATTAAAATTGCTTGCCTTTATCCTTAGATTTTGATTAAAATTAAATCCATTTTTAATGAATGTAGGCACAAGTATAAAACTTAATTTAATCCATAATCCAATTCAAATAAAATCCCCTAAGTTTTATTTGACATTTTTGAATATTTTTAGATAAATAGAAGATTTGTACATCTATAGGCTATAGGTAATAGGTAGGCAGAAGTAATTCGAAAAAGATTTATAAAACTTTATCTAATCTCATATTAGGATTAGCATTTTTACTGCATAGCTTATTAAAATAAGATCTAGTCTAGTCTAATAAGTGCTGTAGATACTAAACTACAGGCATTAGTACTTCGCAGATAGGGAATTAAATATTTTATAATTACATTTGTTGTAAAGTAAATATACATACTTTTTAATTAAGATTGAAATTTGGAAATCGAAAACCCATGAAAAGTAATTTCTCATTTTAATTACACAGTAGGTAACTATCTTGACTTGAAAACTTTATTACTGGAATTTCATAAAACATCTAACTACGAGTTCACTAGTAGTACTACCTACTTCAATTTAGTGTAGCATTTACCTACTTTTTATTTACTTTTATTTGGAATTTTACCTAAACCTAAAAGGGTATAATACTGACTGGTCCAATAACCGACTGAGTACCTACCTATATATGCTAATAGAATTAGCCCAAAATATAAATTTTTGGTTTCTATTTCCACTTTTCTTTATATTTTGAAAGTATTGACATGGAATAAAATAATCTAGAAACCGTAAACAAGTATGAGAAATTTTTTGCCTGTTTTATTATCAGTAGTGTGTTAATTTTTTCAAAAATGTCAAAATTCAAAAGCTGCATATTTTATGAAAAGGGGCAATTAGATTCCAGAATTTATATTTTGGGCTAATTCTATATTTTAATAGCATTCATAAATTGATCCAGTCGGTATTTATTTTGGACCAGGATTGTATATTGACTGGTCCAATCCAATCCAATCCTATAGCTGTCTGTTTTGGACCAGTCGATATACAATCCTCTAAAATAGTACCGTTACTACAAGATGATCTTTCTATATAAAATCTGCTGGGTAGTTACTTTATACTACAAATATTTGTCTTTTTTGAGTAATTATAACTAATTCATATTAAATAATGGAACTTTGATCGAAAGAAACCATAAAAAAGTAAAAGCACTTTTAGTTTTTTAGACATTTTTTTTCGTAAAAAAGTTAAAAAGTCAACCAACCTGAATCGTAAATAATAGAGCCAGGAAGTCCTGTTTTACGATTGAAAATCCTCAATTGATTGACCAACTTGGATTTGAATCGAAGTTTGCAGAAATCCGACCGACTTGCTTTGTGGACACTGGTTCCTACAAAAAAAACGAGACACAAAAATAAATCAACTAAACTTTTCCCATCAATTCACAATCTTGAGATACTTTTCTGTATAATCTAACAATAAGTACTGACTACAGAATAGTGTCTAGTATCTAGTATTACTACTATTACTCGTATCTGTAATGTAAGTAACTTCTTACGCATTCTTATAATGTGTAAAACTTATTTTAGTTTAAATTATACATACTACAGATACTATCTGTAGCAACTACTATCATGGTAGTTGTAAAAAAACGATGCTAAACGATAGATATAAATCAGTAAATTTAGACTTGAGTATTTTTCCAAATTGCAAATTGAAATTCCAGAATGCAAGAAATTGTCTAAAATCGTAAGATTTGCTCAATATTTTTTAAGAATTCGGTAAGTTTTTAGGCTATTCTGTATAATATAGACCCAAGTAAGTATGAAATCATTTTTTATGAAATATGAGCTTGCTCATTATGGTTCCTAGATAGCCAGTAGTACATTCAAAGGAATTCCAATTTGAGCTAAATGACAAAATATTTTGTTGACAAAAACTTGGAACAATAAAGAAAGTAATAAAAAAAGAACTTTTATCTTTAATAGCTCAATATAAAAGGCATTAGTGGAGAACCCCAACTTTTCCTTAACTCTAGGTATTACATAATACTAATACATAAAGTGAAATCCTCTTAATTCATATTACTTGCATTCAATTGGACAAGACAAAAACAGAGAAATTATAGGTTATTAAATCTTTTTATGGTTTTGAGGACTAAATCCTTTGAGGATTTAGTTTTTAGAAATTGATAAAAATAAAGGAAAAGGTCAAAAGTATAAGCTAAAGACGTTATTAAAGGATCTGATTTTGACCCAAATAATAAGCTATCTCAAAGACTTGTATTTCAAATACGAAAAAGGTCTCAAATTACAAATTAAGCTTTATGAAAGCTATTAAAACTCCAATATTGAAGCTCTGTATAAGGTGAACTGCTGATATTTGAAAATAATTATAATTTCTAACCTTAGATTTGGTTTCAAAAATCATAGTTATCTACTAGGCTTTAATCCACTCACTAGAAGTTGATTATTTAATTGTGCGAGCAAAACTATGAAAATGCTATCATATTTTTATGAAATTTTTATCATATAAAATTTTTGCGGTTCCAGGGGTCACCGGGCGGTTTCTGGGGTCCGCACGGACCATATATTTTTACGTTTCAAGCCAAGTGGAACTTTTATTTCAAATAAAAAAAAATGCGGTTCCGGCGGACCCTTAAAGGGTCCGCAGCACCGCAAGAGATGGGGCGGGGCCACCTGGGTTTTTTGTCGAAATGGCACACCCCCACCCTATGGGGTCCTTCATGCCAAGTTTGGTTAAGATCGGTCCAGTAGTTCTCGAGTTATCCTCTGGACAGACGACAGACGACAGACGGACAAAGTGCAAGCAAAGTTGAATAGTAAGTGCTCGCTTCGCTCGCACAACAATGGGCTGTAAAGTTTGCAATGTTATAAAGGAGTGTTATAAAGAATGTTTACTGTAAAAAGAATTCATAAATTTAAATATGCAAATATAAATCTTTGCAGACAAAATGCGATTTGCAATTTTAATTTAATTATTTTTATGCAAGTATCTATCTTTTTGAAGGCATGCTAAGTTTGAAATTTTTCTCAAATATGCAATAAATCATGTAAAATACATATTGAATATTGATAGATTTATGAAATAAATCTTTTTTATCATTTTTACAGTCTTTTTGTGTTATAATCTATCTACAAGTACTGTTAGTAGTACCTACAATGATATGTGGGACAAGCATCCTTACAAAAAATTCGCTAACCTTTTTTAAAACCATATTCAGACGAATTTCCCTCAAATCCTTTACAATTCGAGCTCCAATATAAAAATAAATCATTTCCGAAACCTTCAGAGCGTATTAGTGGGGTTGACGATTGAGATCCTGTATAAATATACATCATTTAAGTAGGTATAATCTTTTTAGAAAAAAATCTCAAATTAATTGAATGAATAAATCCTTACCGATAGAATCAATTATCGGATTTTCCAGTAGAGGTTTACCATTTGAACCATCAAGAATTGTTGTCTAAATTGAAAAAAAAATAGATAATTTATTACATAACTAAATGTCCATGTTATCCACATATTCAGGCAAACATACAACCTACATTTTTATGCAAAAATATCAGGTTTTTTTGAACGATTTCAGTTAAGAATACATATTCAAATGGTTTTAGGCAAATTACAATTTATTACCAGATCAATGAATTTGATTAATTTATTTTTGAGACACTTTTAAAGCTCTAGGCATATTATTATGTACTACCTACATATTTGAAAATTATATAAAATTTTACCTTGGAATGAAAATAGACTGGAAATCCAGGACCCATTTGATATTTGACTAAAAAGTCTGGGATTTCATCATCATTAAAATATCCTGGAGTTGGTGTTCTGGAAAAAATATTTATTATTAGTACCTAATATACAGATATACGACAAAAATTACCCTACCTACCTACTTGAATTTGAATTTCTTAATTTATAATCATGCTTATTACTCAGAATCAGAATCAAAATCGAGTAACCTGATTTGATTGTATATTTTCAGATTATTTTGAATATTTTGATTAGCTTTTCAGTATATACTTTAAAGTATAAATTATTAGAAATTGGAGGATTTTGCTTAGAAATTCGAGATTTGGATTTGAGTATTTGAGGCAGCAAAAACCTCGAGGTAATTTGCATTTTCGTAATTCGCATTGTAAACCTTGTACATTTCATTTCGATTGAATAATTTTGAACTTAAATAATTCTTGAGAATATAAGTAGGCAGGGAGTAGAAATAGAACATTCGAGAAATATTCGATTATTCATTATATTCTGCTTTTATGGATTTGGTATATTTACATAATATAATGAAAATTTGAAAATAAAGTTCTAAGAATTTAATGGTTTATCCCCTATATTATACTGAATACCGATATTCAATGTATAATCAGAGCCTAGATTTTTTTTAGAAATTAATCTCCTTAAACCTATAAGAATATAGGGTGCTTTACTCAAAATGTAAAAAATGTATAAATCCTCGTAGATAATGTTCAAAACTTGGATTTTTCTCTTTCTTTCAAACAAAAAGTACAGAGACAGAGACAGATAAGTAGTTTATTCACAAGTGTAAGAAATTATTCAAATGTGTTAGGGAAAGTCCTTGAAAAGTAGAAAAGTTTTTCCTTAAATAATTCCTATTTAAATTCATATCTTACCAAGTACCTACTCTGTACTACATATACTATATCTACATATAGGTTTGTATGTATCTATAAGTAGCGGGTGAATTTGAATGCATTAATAGATATCTTATGCAAAATGCAAAAAAATAAAATCAAAAGAGAGATTTTCCGTGCTTTTACTTACACATATGTTTCTGATGAGGGGAAAGTGTAGTTCCATAACTGCTCAAAGTTATTCCCATCAAATGCTATAACACTTGAATTAAAAATGGCCATCACAATGTCATCAACACCATCTCCATTTAAATCGGTGATTATTGGAGGAACCTGTCAATGTTAATGTTACTTAAATGACATTTTTATATCTAGATTTTATGACTTTTCATAAAGGTAGTATTCGACTATTCTATAGTCAAATTCGATATTCAAAATTTAGATCAACCGACCTTAAAAGTTTAGTTAGATATTTCAAAATCCAAATATAGTGAAAAAGTCATGATCCCTTTCCTCTAGCTTATCACAAAAAACGTATCTTAAATCTTACCATAATCCCCTTTTCGTCTAGGTAAATGGCCTTAGCCTAAAAATCAAATTTTATTAGAATTTTGCCTTCTTTCTAACTAACCCTTAGTAAGAATTAAATAGTAAATTTACATTTTCAATAAGTCCTTTGTACAAATCAGCTAATGAGATATAGTACAGTCCACCTGAATGTGTTTCTCCACCTATTTTACATACATAGATTATCTTTTAAAAATTCTTGAATTTTTATAAGAAAATTTGGAAAATTAAGAATGAAGTGTTGAAAGTGTAAAAGTTTCTTAAAATGCTCTAAAGATGGATGGTCAAAATTTGAAATTAGGTAGGGTACTACGAGTATATACATGCTGTGGAAAGGCAATCAAAATCAAACTAAGGAATAGAATTTTGGACTTTTATAAGTGATTTTTTGTGACTTTTGACCTATATCTTTGACATTTTAAAAGTTTGGATTTCATTTCAAAAATACAAGTTCCATAGAGTTTTACAACTATTAGTATAGAGTATGTATGGTAGATTACCAGTTCCAAAAAGTAAAAAATCTGTTCCATCATTTCTGGTGAGAATTTGAGGAGAATAATAGCTTTCTTTATGGTCGGGTGTTTCGAGCCATCGTAAAATTCGGCCATCCTTCCCACTAACCACCATTAGACGACCTGATAGCCGACTTTTACTGCCTAAAAATATAAAAAATGTATAAATTTAACTTAAGTAAATAATGTAATTTAGATAAAAATATCTATATGTAATGTATTTATAAGTTCAATCCATTAGCTAAATGAAAAATGATACTTTTATAAGGCACTGATGATATTATCAGTATGTACATATATATAATAGGTAAATATGTCTCTAGTTCAAGTTTATTTTTTTCTAGAGGTTTCTATTTTAACTACCATATATGTATATGTAAAAGTGGGCTAAATGTCAAACATAGTTCTTTCAGCTGTCACATTAATTTCACAGGTTGACTTGACTGGCCCATTAAAATTTTAAATTGTTTTCAAAAATGCAAACTCTATTTGCTATTCTGGAATGGTTTCGACTTGACAGACCGACCAGAGAATTCAAATGAATTTTTTACATATACCTACGCCTACATGTACGGCACCTATGATTGTAAGCCGATTGGTTCAAAAAGAGATTGGTCCAGTACCGTCTGGTCCAAAATAAATACCAATTTGTTCAAATTATAAATGACACTACTATGTATAAATTATCCCAAAATATAAATTTTGGATCCTATTTCACAATTTTCTAAAATTTTGAAGCTTTTGAGTTGGAAAACAATCATCTAGAAACTACAAAATATTAGAAAATATTGATGTTCTGTTCTAAGTCAAAATCTTCAAAATGTTAAGAAAATCGTGAAATAGGATCAAAAATTTATATATTGGGCTAATTCTAGTAGAAATTATAATTTGGACAAGTCGGTATGTATTCTGGACCAATCGGTTTTTGAAGCAGTCGGTGTTTGGTAATTCCCTAAAGTACCTACTTATCCTGTGATTGTTTTATAAAAATGTTACCTACTTCAATTTTTAAATTAAGACTTGAAACCGAATCGAATCTTAAGACTTTCAAAAGTTCTTAAGGTAGGTACTTTTTCAAATTATTTAAAAAAATTGAAAAAGCTTTTATTTCCTCAGAATTTTTAGAAACTATCATAATTCAGATAAAAATCCTTTGAGAGGATTTCAAAAGTCGTCTTTTTTCCTTTGATAGGTCAGATTTTTTCATTTTCAAAGCTTAAAAAATAAAATAAAACAGACCTGGCTCGCTTAGAGGGTCACCTCCATGTATAGCAATTATATCTGGGTAGGAATCTTCATTAAGATCACGTGTAAACTGTGGTGTATAAATGTTCATTATTGGATTCCTAGCCTCTTCGTCTGAAAAAGTCCAGAGTAAGCTACCATTTTGTCCAGAAATTGCACAAAATACCTTTAAAATAAAATAAAAAAGTGTTTATAGTTGCTCATATAATCTAGCATTGAACGTAGATCTAAATACCACATCTTATAGATATAAGTCTGTGGAATTGGGCATTAAGTTATAAAATAGCTTTTAATAACTTGGAGAAATGCCACTTTATAAATTATAGAGTTTTTGGATTTTATCAGTAAATTATTCATAGATATTTTTTTGTTTTTTCTATAATTTTTCTATAATTTAATATTTAAATAATTAAAGCCTAAACTTACGCCTGCCCTTCCTCCAATTAGACAATCTCTTACACCATCGTTATTCAAATCCTCATTACAGTTTAAAGCGAAAACTTCATGTGCTGTCCAATGCCTCCACAGTTCAGATCCATCCAAACCATCTAAAAAAATTAGTCAATACTTATACATAGGTAGTCAATATAAGTACCTTATAGGTTTTTTAATGAGTTTTACAAATAAACTGTACCTATAGCTAAAACTCCACCAAAGCATGGCCTTTGGAAAAAAAATTAAAGAAAATTTCTTATATTCTCAGGTATACCATTTAAAAATCATTTAAATTATAATTTGTTGTATGTACTTACCTTTGTCCACCAAAATAAATATCACAGACAAATTCTGGTACTATAATTCAAAAGTCTATAAGTAGGTAATTGTGTGATTTCTAATATTTTACAATTGATACCTTGATACCCATCAGCACCTGAGTAATCACAAGATATAGTTAGGTAATGTATCAAAGTAATTTCTGAGCTGGAGAAAGTTACTTTCTCCTATGTATAGTCCTTACCTGTTGCATAACCAAATAAAATGTCCTCTACACCGTCTCCATTGACATCTAAAAATAAGTCATAAAGTCATAAAAATCCCATAAAAAGAAATATTAAAAAACCATAAGTATAGGTACCTAGTAAACGGAAAGCTGATTCTGTTAAAAATTTTGGATACTGCTTGATCCAAACATCCTACAAAAGTATAAAAAAACCACACATTTTAGAATTCAAAACCTACTTTATTATAACTCTTAGGATTAGTTTCACATAGTAGGTAGTTAGAAATTACATCAATCTCGAATTGATCACAAGGAATAAGATTACTCTGAAGGATGCCTTTTTTCCAAATATTTTGAAAGGAGAAAGGCAACGATACATAGCTCAATAGGAATGTGATAACTGCAATTAAACCTAAAAGACACATTTTCTATTTGTACAATGTAACATTTTTTAATAATAAAGTAGGTACTTACCTAGCATTGCAAAGGTAGCAATAATGATATAGCACAGTGGAATGCAAATAATTTTCAAAATTGGTGGTGAAGTTCGAATTTCTGTGTGAAAGTTGCCATTTCTGAATCCATTCTGTAAAATATGTATTCAATTTTAGTCAATTTCATAGTATGGAGTTTTATGTCAAAAGTCAAAAGGTTTGATACAAGTGTTCGCATTTTTTGATTAAAATAGATTATGAGATTATATTTTATATTAAAAATTTCGGGTATCTTCAATATTCTGTACCCCAACTAATAGCTATACTATCGGTAGTATGCTGATCAAGTTTACATTATTTATAAACGAGTATCCGACTATGTATCTCATGGTCAGTTATCAAAAATTAAAAAAAAAGGTTTCGAGCCATCTTGATCTGATTAAGGGATTTAAAAAAGATCATTATTTGCATAGTTCTTGAAAAACCTCAGGATATTTCGTTCATTTTTTTCGAGTCAAATCTCTTAAGATCTGAGGAAATTTTATTTTAGAGAATTTTTGACCAATTTTTACCTTTTTTCTGGGTGTTGGTGCCATTAATGGCTTTTTGGCAATATCAAACCTAGAAAAGAGATAATTGTAGGTTAAATTAAGGTTTTACCTATTTAAAAAATGTAAATACTAAAATAACTAACTCCATTCTGAATCCATTCTTTTTGTTTCCACTTCTTATAAAAATCTCATCTTCGACATCACTCAACTCTGCTTCTTCATAATTCTCACTCACTTCCAGCCTCGTTTCGTTCATTTGACAGGTCGAGGACATCATTCTACTATATCTAAAACCTATAAATACTTAAATATAAGGCAAGTTACTACTCAAATACTATATTAATTAGTGCAAATTACCTTAATAAGCACCACAAATGGAGAAAATATTTGTACATTGAAGTTTACATGGGAAAATAGGGTTCAGCCAAGGCCCGGGTCTCAACAAGTGATCTTGAGGTAATTTTCCCAGACCACCATTGATCTCAAAATTAATCGATTTCAACACTTAATTTTTGATTAAATTGATCGAAATTGAACCAGATGCAATTGAAAATTAAAAACCTAACATACAAGTATAGAGTGGAAAGTGTCAGGGAAAGAAAGTTTGCATTGCGCAGGAAATTTATCGATCAAAAACTGGAAATTTGGAATTCTGGAATCTGGAGAAAGTCCATGCTTTTTTCTATATGATTAAATTATAAGGTGTATACTGTAGTTCTATTCTAATATTAAGGCTATCTATCACGTAATATGTATCTACATTGTATGAAATATTAAGCTAAATAATATCATATTTCATATTTATAAGAAAACCTATCGACTAATCTTATGGATTTTGATCAAGTTTTTCAAAATTTTACTAAAAGACCCTGCTGCTGAATAATTATTAGCTGTAAAAACACCCTGATTTGAACCAAAGGATAGTCAAGCTACTCATTAGCTGTACTTTTTTTGTTTTAAAAACAATACATTGTATAGATATAACTTTATTTAACTTCTACTACTATGTAAATGAATAATATAATAGGAATATTTTTAACAAAAAATGTTTAAAATGTTTTTTGGATACTTTTAGAATAGTAGATAAGTAGTATATATGAGTAGATAAATAACAAGTAGAAATATTTTTGATTTTCGTTTAAAATTTGTAAAATAGGAAAACATATCCTTAATTGTAAGAAATATTAGTAATTGTAGTTTTAATAAAAGGATAAAATATAACAATAAATAAATAATTTTTGTGTAAATATATAATATATCTCTGTTTTATATAATAAAATCTCTGTATAACTATAGGTATGCATATGCATGCATAATCTGTATAGGTAAATTGGGTAAATTTAAAAATAATCTTTAGAAATAACGAGGTTCTCATTTTTGATATTTGTAGTGAATAAATTGCTCTTATCCTTGTGCATATAGTTGATACGTTCCATTTCGTAGAATTTAGAGTTGACGATGTTGGCCGAGCCAGTTAGGTCATGGAAGGTACTAGGATAGTCATCAGCAATTTCTTCTGGTTCCTCATCGACCTAAAATATCCAAATATTAAAATTAGGTATTTTGCATTTTTACATTTTTGATTTGAATAGGGAAAAGTGAATAACTTACAGTGACACAGGTCAAATGAAGTAAAAATTTCAACTGAAAAGATTCAAATATTCAAATAAGTACCCTATAGTCTTTTTTACAATAGAATGCAAATATAGGAGTATTCTTATATGCGTCTTACTTCTTCAATGTCCATATTTTTTGGAAGATACAATGGTTTGACCAGATTAGGGGCAATTTGAATATAGTTGACAAATCGTCCAAGTTCCATTCTAGAGAGGCTTGAAGCATAAGTTCCAGAGTAGGCAATTGCTGCTGCTTTTCTTGAACAGCCATTTGAATGGATTTTAAGATCATTTGGAGAATTATTCAAATGTACAGACTCGACCTTTTCAAAAAGATTATGATTATACCTACATATTAGTACAAGCTAAAAAGTAGAAAAAATGCAAAATTTTGGACTTACAGAAAAGTGAACACCCTTGCTTGACCTCGTGGCACATCTCTCGTCCTTGTCCTCAAGAACATTACAAGTGTAGTGAAAATGAAAAATGCAATCACGTCCAGAAACTGAAGTTACTGCTGGGCAAATTGCAGGAATTGTCTTCAAAAGAGCGTACAGTTGAGGGGTTATATGCACTTGTTCTTTGACCTTTTCATGGAGGACGCGAAGATAATGGAGATCTGTAGCAATGACTAAAAAAATGCACAAAGTTAAACAATGTATTTAATCGAGAAGTACTTTAATTTTGAGTTACATTTAGTTGAAATTTCAAATCGAAGTAGAGGGTCTCGAGAAATTCTTTGTTGAAGTAAATCCAAAGAATCGTCAATGAGCTTTCTCCTACTCGGTAATTCTTCAATGTGCTCTTCACAATGGGTTGTGTCTATAAAAAAATTACTTTAAAATGTTGTCAATTAATAGCACCTTAATGAAATACCAATATAAAGTCTTGTAAATGTCTTGACATGTCCTTTTCGATCGTGAAGTGGCTGACAATATTTTAAATCTTTGAGAGCAAGTCGGCAATTTCCAGTATAAAGTATCCTCTGAAACTTGGTCTCTGATAATGCCTCCAATAAAAGCCTGTAATCAAAAAATAGTTAAAAATTACATAATTTACCTTTTGTGCAAACATAAGAATAGAAGGAACTTTATTAAAAGAAAAGACTTACATAATACTGCCTAGATTAGAGCCAGCAGACAAAGCAACAACTGAAAAAACCAGAGTATAATTTTACATATCTACTAGCAATGCATTTTAAGTTTTTTAAAAGAAAAAATCCCGAAAAATACCTTCAACAACAACATCGCCTGAATTGGCACTAGGGAAGCAAACCCTGAAGGGGACATTTTTCCGAATTAGGACGATTTTTCCACTCTTCCTCAAAATGTCAAGGGTCACTGGAACATTATTGTATTTTCTTGGGCTCAGAGCAGCCCAGAAATGTAGAAAGTTGTAAGTATGATAGTGAAGATAAAGTCTTACTGAATCACAATTCGATTCATCATCCAGGTAATTCAAGAAATTCATGTTAAGCACATCGTCCAAAATTTCTTCTAAAATTCGAAAAAAAAGAATGGGTAAGAAAATGCCAGGACAAGCAGGCATTATAAATACAAATACATTATGCTCATTTTACAGGTATCTAATAATTATGTAGGTGTAGAGTTTATTGAAATATTTCCTTACCATCATCAAAATGCGTCAAGAAAAAAGCCCTTGCAGTTTTTCGATCAACTTTTGTTGATTCAAGTGATCCAAATCGATTGATCGAAATCTCCGGGATTTCTTCCAAATTGCCCCAATTGAGTTTAGTAGCCATAATTGACAAAACAAAAAAATCTGAAGAAATTGAAATTATAAATGCTCTCTAAAAAAACTGACCTTTCGAAGTGATAGCCAATTGTCAACTGAAGAAAAATGTCGTCTTAAATGTTTCAAAAACTTACTCACTGTCACTAACTAACTATTCGCAAGTATAGATACTATGTTATGGTTATGTTATGGCATATAAGATATCACTTAAGTATTCTATTCTAATTCTTATTAGTATTAGATGCTCTACATTAGCAAGCAAGGAACAAATTGCACACAATAAGTAACAAGAAAAGTTCGTAACCTCTGGAAAAATATGCAAAATGACTATTTTTATAAAAGTAATAAAAAAAATTCAAAATAGTAAGTTGATCTAATCGTAAATGTTATTTAAATAATAAGAATAAGATACATTATTTTAAGTAGGGATGTACATTATAGTCATAGTGCCTAAGTACTAATCCTAAGTAGGGTACATGTGCTTACATACATACCTATTGACTATTGATTATACATATTATAATGTACCCTAGTATTTTGTCTATACAAACGAACTCGCATAACCTTACTGTCACCAGCCCAAGTCTGAATTCTGAATAATCATTTTCTTAATCTCAATCTCGAATTTCATGCAAATCGTAAAATAAACAATAATAAAGTCAAAGACCAAAAATTCAAATCGAATATTGTATATACTTACCATTAGTAAAAGAAGGATTTGAAATTGTTATTTGCAAATAATACCTTACCCTGCCTGTGCCTTATAGGATGCCAACATTTAATAATGTATAATGAATATTTAATTTAATTCTAATAAATATAATCTACTTAAGATCTTATGGTTAGATACAATTATCTAAAGTGCAATTGTATCATAAGAAAAAGAGAAAAACTTCATAGATAAATACGAATACGGACTCAGTATTACCATTGACATACGGAGTTGTATCAGGTTTGATTTGAGATTTATACTTTTTTACAAAATAGATATGAGAATAGCTATTTTACAGGTATTTAATACAATGAGATATGGAATAAGGTTGAGGTACCTAAATAGGTAGGGTCAGGGTACCTAAAAATAAAAAGTACATCTCTGTGCAAGGTTATCTTTTAAAAGTCATTTAAAATGACTTTTAAAAATGACTCATTTTGTAATAGTAATAATAATAGAGGATTCAAAAATTTAATCTCAATCTCAATCTCAATACTGTATAATATGGTTAGGTTAGGGCCCTATGTCCCTGCTGATATTACTACTATGTTATATTTATAGTTTATTCTAATACAGTACAGATACATATTAGTTATTACTAATTAGGTCCTATAATTTTTATCATGCATACTTAAACATACTTTATTTAAAACATAGTATCACCGAAATAACATCGAATTACTAATCTTAAGTTCATGTAGGTACCTTATAAATAAGCAGGTAAGGTAGGTATAGGTACTTAAGATAAGACTACATTTGTACCTAGAAAATTTATGATGGATAGATTTCGAAGCAAGATAGACTGGAAGGAATAATATAAGAACTCGATTAATATTGATTAAACTAAACCTAAACTCCTTGTAGTCAGAGGGATTTCAAAAAAAAAACACAAAAAACCCTTTGATACGATACGATTTACGATTTTACAATACAATTACAAACAATACGATACGAGATTTACATGCTTATACTTAACGAAGGTTAACTATAAAGGCCAAGTATTTTTTTTACTAATTTATTTAAAGCATTCAATTTGTCCAAAATGAGTTTTAAAGATCGAAGATTTTTGAAAAAATCAAATTGCTACAATTCAGGTATCGTGGACTTATCTTACTTATAATATAAATACCATTCCATACCTAAATTATTTTTCAATCTTTTAGATAGAAAATATCTGCAAAGGAAAAAGGATCCAGCACATTTATACGATGATTACGATTGTAAATTTTTACTAGAAAATAATTATTGACCATTGTAATATTAGTATTTATTACTCTTTTTAAAACAATTTTTATTTAGGTCTTATGAAACTCATGAAAGATGAAAGGTTTATAAAAAGGGAGTTAACTTTTAACATTGATGGCTTTATGAAAAAAATGCAAGGAGTCAAACAGTCTACAAGAAATGCCAGACTTGAAAAAAAGCTTGATAACATTTTTTGCACATTTAGACGTATACTCATCTACCTCTAATTATAATTAATTGTAATTCATTACAAAATATTTCTATGTCTTATGATTAGATGTATCACTTAAAAAGCCCGTGAACGCTGACCATGCTTATAAAAAGATTATGAATCATACTGTTAAAAGGTTAACAACTCCAACAGGTATCCTATCATATTCTGAAATCTATAAATCATTTTGAAATTCAAATATTTTAGTATTTCTATACTTATAATCTCAATGTTTTTTGTTTCTAGCAACTGGGTTCGATGAATTTGAAGATCAAAGAAAATTGTCCATTATAGCACTTCAGAAGACAATTCGGGGCAGAAGTGTCCAAAAATCAGTAGGTGATCAAATTAAAATTTAAAAAACTCAAAAATTAACTTTTTGTTAGATGCGCGACGAAATCATGAAAAATCTCGAAACATTGAAAGAACTCAAGACTTTACATAAAATGGACCCGAATGGACTTAAATCTACGATTGGAGAGTCAATTGTGACTGGAAATATTTATAGAGAGCAGTTAGAATTTGAAGAAAGGGTAAGTTAAAGTTAATTAAAATCTTAGCCTAAAGTATCATAATTTCTAAAAAATATTTTATCTGAGTTTGGTCATTTCATTATTATTATAGTATCAATATCTGTATTTTAATATTTGATAAAGGAGAACGAATTCCTGGAAGTAACAGATCAAATGGAAGGTGAAATCATTGGGAAAATGATTGAATTTTTAGATAAAGAAATGATAAGGCTTCTTGATGAAAGAAAAGTGCATGGTCTAATGACTCTAGCTGAGAAGGAACGAAGAACACGTGAAGCTGGAGAGGCTGAAAATCGTCAAAAATATGAACAAAATCAAAGTACAAATGATGAGATTTATAAACAGGTTAAATATATTCGATTTTTAAGTCCCAAAATTTTATAATTTATCTATCTTTAATCTACCTATACTAATACTGATTGACATTATTTTAATTATTAGATTGTGGGTATAAATCAATCAACGGGAGATATGTATTTGGAAAATCTCTATTTGGAAACTATTCAAAGGTAGAGGCATTTTATATTCAAGAAAGTCATTACTTTCTTTTCTTTAGGACTTCTAATCTTATAAAAATATTGGTACAATTAATTAGATCCGCTGAAGAAAATGCTACCAATTATATTCAAGAACTTTCAAGGACTAAAAATAAAGAAGCGTATCGGAATACAGAGTAAGAATAATTATGAAAATATTTTTGATCGTTTTTTCTAAATTTTCCTATTCATTTTAAAGGGCTGAAGAGAATCAAGCTGCAGAATTAGTTTACAGCTTTATTTTGCCGGAAATAAATAGGATCGAAGATAGAGTCAAAAATGAGCACATTATGCACAATTACATAAATTGTGCCTTTGATTTGGCAAATTTTGTCTGTGATGATGGTGGTGCAACTTGTACAAACTCTATTGCTAATGAAAATGATATCATTAGTTTAGAGAATAACAGAAATAATTAAAAAAAACATTCGAAAGATTTTTTTTAACGATATAGCACTTTTGTTATTATTATAAGTTTTAAAATGAGCTCGATTGTAATACGATGCATACATATACGTAAGTATACTACCTATTTCATAAAATACATGTAAAAGACATATACAAGAAACATAATACATCTACATCTTTCACATATAACTATAACATAACTATAATTTAAGTAATAAAATAATTATTAGTAATGTACATATAAACCTTAACAATTGCATTTTGCATTTATAGTGTAGTGTTTGCATAAAGAAAAGATAAATCTCGAGTAAAATACAGTATCTACTACCTACACTAAAGATAAGTAATAAGTACAAAGTAGTAACCTAATATTAGTCAGTAGTCAGTAGTGTATACCTAAAAATAGTATAAAATAAATAGGTACTTAATTCGTGCAATATTATATTAAAATATGAATAAAGAATCTAAAAATTTTTAGATTTTAAAAATAATAAAATGTAAAAGTAAAATAGTAAAATAATAAAATGAAAAATTATTCATTTAAATGCAATTTCGTAATTTCTTTTTAAAATAGGTATTAGTTGCAGGTCAAATAAGTTATCGTTAGCATTAGATTTTTGAATTAAAGTGTATTGCACAGCATAGTTGCATACGCATATGTAGTTGTAAAGAGTAATAAGTAATAAATAAGTAGTAAGAGAACTCAATCTAACCATAAGTAAATTATTTCAACTCGTAAAATTGTACAATTGGCAATCTTAACAAAACTAGATTATTTTTAAATTGAAATAATAAGTTGTTAACTTATCTTCGGCTGAAGAAGTATTACAGCTCTTCAAAAAATGCAACTCGTGATTTAGTAGATCCAGATTTGATCTAAAAATATTAAATATCAAAATTATATATAAAAATTCGTATAACTTTGTGTTCTACTGGTATAACTAAACTTCATGCGATAATTTTTATTTTATATTTTTAACTAACCTTGCGTAATGTCGAGTATTTATTTTGACCTGATTGCACTAAAATTAAATATACAGTAATTATTAAATTGATTCCTAAATGAAATTATAAGTTTAAAGAAAAGGCAAAAATAATCCAAATTATTACCTTGTTCTGTATGAATTACATCTAAATGTGTCTGCTTGTCATCAATTTTTAAAAGTTGAATAGAATTTTTTAGTTCTTGCAATTGGTCTTGTAGATTTTTACTTTTTTCAAGATATTCAAATCGTTCCTTTTCAATTTCTATTGATAACGGATCCAGATCGCTGAAATTCGTAAATCCTCCATTTTCATAACTCGATGAACCGTACAATAGTAAATTACCTGAAGGACCGACTGATACTGTAGAAGATAACCCAACCACTGAATCAATTGGGTTTCCGCCAGAATTTAAATAATCGTTATATGACATTGATATACTCATTGAATTAGTTATTCCTCCCACTAGAGAGTTTGAAGAGTCGTTGAGTTTATTAGGAGAGAGCTTTCCCATATCGTTGGGTGAAAAATATGGTGGTTGTTGTTGTAAATAAATATTTCCATTAGACTCTCTCATTATTGACAGATTAGAGCCTTCAGGAGATTGTAGGTTAGATGAATTATTGCTATTAGTATTATTACCGTTGCTGTAATGATTTGCAGTCGTAACAATAAGATTCTGTTGCGAATTTTGATTTGAATGTTCTCTTGATCCAGGAGGTTGTGGTTCCGAGAGAAAATGCTATTAAAAGACATTAATAGATTATAGATTACCTAATGGCTACTGGTTAAAAATTAAATTAAAAAACTAACCCTTAAAAGTTTATCTTTTGCTTCTTTTTCGGCTAATCTCGCTTTAAAAAAATAAACAAATATAAACGCTCCAATAATTTGTAAATTTGTTTAAAAAATACCTTTTAAGAGATCGCTTTTAAGTTTGTCAGCTTCCATATTTCTCTTTTCAGAATCTGCCATTAGTCTACTTACAATCACTTGAGTTTCTCTCATCTTTTGTTCAATGTGAATTTTTTCTTCTTCAGTCTAATAATTAAGTAAAAGTAAAAAATTAATTTTTAGTTTCAATCTCAATTCAATCTTAATATTAATGAGGAATTTTCATACTCTAATAGCTGTTTGTCGAATCCTCTTTGCTTCCATCTCTGCTTCATTGGCTTTCTGATTTAAAAGATTTGCTTCTTCTTCAGCTATTCTTGACTTTTCGGCTAGTAATTCAGCTGCCTCTTCAGACCGTATCAATGCGTCTTTGGCCATTCTTACTTCATCTTGATAATCAATTAATTTTTGTTCTAAAATTGCCTTTTCTCTTTCTGCTATTTCTCGAAGCTGCTTTTCTCTTGCTAATTTACTTCTTTCTATTTGCCTTCTTAATTTTTCTTCTTTTGCTTTATTTTGGGATTGGATTATGATTCATTATATTATGATAGAAAAGAAATTATAAAAAATTTAAATACATACCATGTGTTTTCATTTGTTGTAAATCCATAGGATCCGGCCTTCTTCGTCTCATAAATAGATCATGATTTCCAATACAAAGCTCTAATATTAGTTTATTCATTCGTAATCGTTGTGATGCAAATATAAAATTCGGAGCTGATTTATCTAAAACTTTAATTGTAAACTTTTTGTCATCTGGAAGAAATATAACAAAAAATTGGTAAATTGAAAATTTATGCATTTTAAATTTTAGATAATTTAGATTATTTCGAGTAAAACTTACCAAATGAAATATTTCTTATTTCAGACCATGGGAAACTTATCTTAGGTGTCAATTTGTTATCTTTTTCATAAATATTTAATCCAAGAGCGGTTACTCCCAACCTAAAATTGATATTATACAGTATTCTGTAAGTAAGTAATACGTACCCGTACAACGTTAAGTTTATGATTATTCTTACCATAATTCGCTATCCTTTTTATTCTAGATTTAAGTAAAAAAAAATATAATGTTAAATAGTTCTAGACTTAATTCATTTGAATTTTTAAAATTAGGTATTTATAATTTACCGAAATAGGAAAATAATTAACCCCATACATATCTAAAAAAAGGACAATTAATCATATCATAAATTTTTAATTCATTTAAGACATCTTTTATTTATTTGAGGTAGTATATAATGAAATGAACAATAAAAAATACCTAAATCTTGAGTGATTTTTAAATATTCCATTTCACTCTCTTCACGAGACATTCCACGATGATCAGCATACCAGACTTTTATTCTTTCTTCCCACATGTCCGATGTCCTATTAATTTTTAGTAAAGTTATTAGAGTTAACATCCGTAATTGTTTTAGGTAAAATTCGAATTCTAATAACCTTACATTTGATATTGATCTATAACTCTTTGAGGCAGCAATTCTTCAGTAGATAACATACCTAAATGATCATCAAAGTCTCCATACTATAAATTATAAAATTAAAAATACTTGTAGAAGTGAAATATATTAATTCTATTCTAATCTATTCTACATGTGTATTACAATTTACCTTGGCTTGCACAGCATATGATGCGAGAAGCACAGACGTTTCCGGAGGACAATAAATATTATCCATTGAAAGTATGGCTTGTTTAACTTGTAGAAAAAATAAATGTTGAGTTACTTCTTGTACTAATTCATCGCCTGCATCTTCAGGGTAAAATTTGGCAAGAAATGAAAATTGAACTGGTTCATTTGGCTGTACTTTGGGAAGATTTTGATCTCGAACTGAAAAAATATAAAAAATACAGCTTCATAATACCTACTATAATAATATGATCTTCACTAATATAACGATGTAATATATAACATGTATAAAATATGTAGGTATTTAAAATGTACTGTTATATTTACTTTACCTTTTTTGTCCATTTTTAACCATGAAATGTTTCCTTTATTATCCTCATACATTAGACCAAAATACCTGGTTTAAAAATACCAGGTTTAACAAATTTAACAAATTGTAACTCTAATTAAAAAACACAAAACAATTATGGTCAAATCCTTTAGTTCAGTTCTAAAAACCATATTTTGACCGTGATTTCCTACATTTACTTGCAAAATCGAGATCAAAATCAGGTCTTCAAAGCAGAGTTTCAAGAATAAGAACATAATTTCACCATCATTACCAGGTTTCCCTTAAGCCTATGGTTCTACAAATGAGCTCGAAAAAGTCTCGGCCAATTGACTTCCACTAAAAAGAGAAAAATTATTTAAAAAATTTGACAATAAAAGTACACATGTATACTTAAAAGGTCAATTACCTCAAGGTCAAATTCTAATTCAGCATCCATCGTGAGAACTTTGACATGAAAGGATTTCGTGGAAGACTTTTTTTTCAACATTTTGATTACTATCTTAAATGTATCTTAATTTTAATAAGGCACTAATTTTTCAGATAATCCTTCAGACTTTTTTAACCTTTGACTTTAACTTCTTTAACAATAACAATGGCATTTTTATAGGTTTTGGTTTTGACGCAAATTAAATTAAATTAAACGAAACGCAATTAAAATTGATCTCATCATTAAAAGAAAACAAAAAGAAAAGAAAAAATGTCAGTTTCAATTAAAACCTTTAATTTTAAACAGTTCCACATACCATTTTTAATTGTTGATTATTGACATTTATGATATAAAAGTTAAATAGGAAAATAAATATAACTAAAACTTAAAATAAAAAAATTAATAAAAATAAAAAATTTTGAGTTCAATAATTTCGAAAGAATTTTCAATGCAAAATGCAAAGCAAACAAAATAAAATTGCATAACAAAAAATATTTTTGAAATGACACATTTTAGCCTTAGCCTAGAGGCTTTATTATGTTTGTTGTAAATTGTATCGTTCTCGTTCTCGTACACCACACACACAACACATATCGTTTAGTCAGTTATGTCTGTAAAAACCCGATTTTGACCTAGTTTTAAATAGGCCTGCCATTCGAATTCGACAATTCGATCGAATTTCGACTTGAATCGAATTGGATTGGAAAATTTCTCAATTCGATCAGTTTCGAATCGAATCGAATTGCTTAGGATTTTCATTCGAAATCTCGAATCGAATCAAGATTTTTCAAATTTTCAATTCGAAATATCGAATCGAATTCGAATCGAATGCGAATTGGAAAAAATTTCAT
>JAQIXA010001838.1:0-21599 GCA_034699045.1 Nanhermannia cf. coronata Gr-Ori-00579
CAGTTAATAACGATTTTAGCCCGTATCCGAAAATGCTTGTTGACATTTGTCAACAGGTCAGTAGTACAAGAGTTAAAATCTTAATAATAATAATTTGGAAACTTTTACCTAGGATTGCAAAATATGGTGAAGGACCATGGAATTCTGAGCCTCGAAGGTTGAGACACGAAATCGGGACTCGGATGGAGGCTCAAGTCGAAGCTGACGCTATACTCTCCATGAGGAGGGACGGCTCCGGGCCCATTTTTAGAGAGAAACCGCCTTTCTCACTCAGCGTTGAACTTGATAGGCCACTAGAGTTGGTGGTAGTTGTAGCAGGCGATCCAATGCCCATAGTCCAATGGTTCAAGTAAGTACGCTATATAGTCTACAAGTCTATAAACCTACATTAAAAAAATTCTTGTAATATGAAATTATATGAGTCATAATTTAATGTTAAAAAATGTATATACAGGAATCCTGTACACTTACCTAATACGGGTATATTTTCTAGATTTTTTGATTTCTACTAAAGTTATTTCTGGTTTTCATTTTGTGCGAGCGATTTGCAAAATTATTATATCAATTTTACTTACATTTAGTACGTCTCTCTGTCTAGCAGAAGATTACTCGAAAACTTTTAAACCCATTTTAACCCTTCTCATGAAGCCCAATCAATAAATAACTAAAGAGTAATTATCTGAATCCTAAATAGTTTATAATTTCTTTTCTAACTTATTCGTACTTTAATTCAATATTCATTTTATGCTTCTGAAAGGAACGACTTGGTTGTTGCTGAAAATTCCCGAATCCGGGTGACAACGGAAGAGAATGGCTCCATCTCCCGACTCACCTTTGACTCGATGGTTGCCCAGTACGACATGGGTCCCTACAAGATCGTGGCTAGAAATAAGAATGGCCAGACTACAGCCAGATTCCGTCTGGTTTATGCAGGTGATGAAGGAACCACCCTACTAGAGCCCCCACACCTTCTTAATACTTCTTGTGAGGCAAACCCCATGGAAGTGGAGTCGACAGGCCGATTTACAGACTACGAGTTTGGTCGCGAAATCTCGACTGGTTCGAGGAGCGTGACAGCCGGGGCCAAGCAAGGCTCTCGAAATTATACCATCAAAATCATCGATGATGGTGAAGAGGCAAGGAAAGAATTGGCCAACCTTAAGACCTTGAGACATGTACACCTTGCAAATCTTATCACCGCCTTCCCTCTAGATGACCTCACATTTGTGGTGAAGGAAGCTGGTGGAGTTGACATCCTCAGACTCCTTTCAAATACCCATCAGTTCTCAGAACAAAATCTCGCACACATCGTCTCTCAGGTCATTTTTTCTTCTGTTAATTTATTTATCTAGGATTGTTTTTGACTTTTGACCTTTCCCTACCTTTTTGTACAGATCCTGGACGGACTTCAGTACCTTCACTGGAGAGGATTAGCTCTGTAAGACATTTCTCTTTATTACCTTTTATATTATTTTAATTTGTCATTTTATAGGCTGAATCTGGAGCCAGGGAACATTCTGGTGGAGAGTGTCGAGAATCCTCACGTCCGTCTTGCTGACCTGTCAAATTCTCAGCCTGTATCTCGGCTCGGGTCGAATGTGAATGGAGGGGATACGGCACTTGAATATACCTGTACGTCTAAATTAACCCCCACGAACTAAAGAAAGTAATCCCTAACTGGTATACTTTTCTCAATTTCTAGCTCCTGAAGTGTTAAACGAAGAGCCAGCCTTGCCCCAGTCGGATCTCTGGTCCCTAGGTAAAAAAAAATATACAAACTTAATTTCTTGAACAAGTACCTTATAGGTGTTATAATATTTTTTGTCCCATAGGTGTTCTCGTCTATGTACTTCTCTCAGGTGTCTCCCCTTTCAAAGGCTCCAACACTGATGAGACTCGCCAGAACATCCTGTAATGATCATCCATACAATTATAAATATTAATTTTTCAAATTGGATATTCAAGAACGATTTTGTTTTGTATTTTCAGTTATGTTCGCTTCCGGTTCGAACACCTCTTCAAGGAAATTACCCAAGAAGCGACCCGCTTCATCATGCTTCTCTTCAAACGTGCCCCTTTGTAATACTTCATATTAATAATTAATAATACTACGACTACTTACCTTTAAAAATTAAATTCTCCGCTTTATTCTCACTACTTTGTTATTTTCAAAAAGGAAACGTCCAACAGTTGAGGAGGCGTTTGAACATCGTTGGCTTCTCCCCTCCGAGTTCATGTTTAAGAAGAGACAGCGAGCCCACTTCCTTGGACATCGTCTCAGGGTATTTTACCATACCATTTAAGCTCATTTACATTTTTTAATTTAATTTTATGATTCATTATTAATGGTTATGATTCATTTATTTTAAGGCTGTTTGCGAGGAATACCATAACGGTCGAGCGAGAGGAAATGCTCGAAAGGCCACACTTCTAAAGCGATTTGCAATTCAAGAAGTATCCCTTGGGCCCAGTGAAGCTGATCTTCTTCAAATGACCAAGGCCCCCGCCCAAACTACCGGCGGTCCACAACTCAACGGTGTCAAATAACCATCCATTCATATATCTATTACTTAATTATTTATTTTTATCTACATACATATACAGGGATTTCCAGTTATTTATGGCGAAAATTTTAAATATTAGAGATCCTTACGTATTAGTGGAATATTCTAAAATATTTTAAAATTTCCGTTATAGATAATTGGAAAACCCTGAACTTTAATAACACCTTTACTTAATTTTAATATTTAATACTTACTACTTATTTTACTTTTAATTATGATCTTTATTTGTAAAATGTGAATTAATTGAGGATAAGTTCAAGCTACAGAATACTCACAGTTCGACGCATTTTTTTTACCTGCTGCTCCTCGTCTTAAAAAAGCGTCGAATTCTGAGTATCGAGTGAGTGCCGAGATGATAAATTTAAGGGAAAGTTTCAAAATGAAAAAAAAACACTTTGTGTACTCGTCTGTGAATGTCTGACACCAAATAATACATTATTATTATTATACCTACTGATATTTCAAGTCTAAAAAAACCAAATAACTTAATATTATTAGGTACTAGGTAATCGCAAGTGCAAGTAAAAAAAAACCAAACTAATCCGAGCTTCAATTCATCGAAATCACTACCAAAGAATTAATGCCAAATTAAAAATATATTATTTATTTCTCAAACTCAATTTAAGTATTTATAAAAACCAAATAATGTTTCTATTAATATACTACTATATGTATGGTATAGTTATAAATAATAAAGACTAGCATGTATATAAATATGTGTTGTATAGTTAATTTTAAAGTATATTACCAAGTTCTTATTAAGGTACCTAATGGGACATTCATTTCTTTTTTCTTACCTTTCTTTTTCTTGGTAATTAATGTATTTGT
This sequence comes from Nanhermannia cf. coronata Gr-Ori-00579, assembly GCA_034699045.1. Classification (NCBI taxonomy): domain Eukaryota; kingdom Metazoa; phylum Arthropoda; class Arachnida; order Sarcoptiformes; family Nanhermanniidae; genus Nanhermannia; species Nanhermannia cf. coronata Gr-Ori-00579. Next base: position 3,393 of record JAQIXA010001838.1, read on the forward strand.
CTATTTATGTTCATGTTTATACTTAAGTTACCTTATAAGTTCTACTTAATTGTATTGATTGAATTAATTTTAAATACTCTAGTTATACATATTATGTAGGTACATAGATAATACAAGGGAACAGACACTCATATACCACTGAACCTATATATAATCTAAGGGATATTTCGGTATTATTTCTTCGAGTATCTATCTCTGAATTTGAAAAAAAAAAATCCATTTTTTTTTGTTTATTAACTTAATATGTTGGTACTTGATAATAATTAATGCATCTTTTTGCACTACTTACTTATTTGTATATTCTGTAAGGTTCAGGGGTATAGGAAGGTCTGTTCACTTGTACGGTATGATAGCTGTATTATAAGAATGTAATTGAAATGCATATAAATATACTGGTGTATTATTAAACTGTATAAAATAAAGTAAAATATTTAAGAAGAATGAGTCAGTTAAAAAATAAAGTTTAGATTTCAAAAATAAAAATTTGTTGGTGGTGGTAGTTGGAGCGTGTAGGTAAAGGCAAGAGACCAGAAACAGATACACATACACACATGCATACAATTTACCATCATCATCCATTTCAAATATCAATTTGCTACTTTTTATCTACTTTTTATTTCTAATTTCTAACTATGCAGGTGATTCTAACTGAACTGAACTATATTATATTAGCTCGTCTCATTCAATTTACAACTAGGGAAATCCTCTGTAATTTTATACCTACATATACTTAGGTTAGAGATTTGAGAATGTAGCTAATTTTTTGATTTGAATTTGAATTCGAAAGCAATTAGAGTGTGAGCTTTTTTCAGGATCAGACTTACTTATAACTTTGGACTAATGGTTCTGAACTATTTGAGCTTTGCGGTTCTTTGCTCGCAAGAAAACGGATACTTACCTTCAAAAATTTGTCGCCAGCAGCATTTTATCTTAAACATATAATATTATTTTTTATCTGTATTGACTACTGATATTGTTGGCTCAATTTTAAAAAATTTCAAAATATCCTCTATAAAAGATGTCAAATTGAGGTAACTAGGATCGATCATCGGCAAATAGAATTTGTGAATTTGAATTTTGAGCATAGTAAGTGTTTGCTTGTGTTCGTGGATCTGTATCTCTCTATCTGATACAAATTTGACTTTCTCCCAACCGCATAAAATAAACACACATCTGAGAGAGACTCAGATCATCACTTTCACTTTCACATCATCTCACCAGCCCTGCCCCCCTGGTCCTTTTTTTGTTATGGAAGTATATAAGAGGGCTAGTGATGGTGATAGATGACTTCACTTCACTCATAGAATGCATTCAATTAATAAGATACTTTTGGGCCTGGCCCTCCTTGCCTGTCTCGTCGCTGCCCGCAAATACTCATCTCAGCAAGTAAGGGAGGATCGTCCGTCCGCCGCTTCCAGAAACTCACCCGCCTACCTTCAGACTAAAGACACTGAAATGGCAGCAGGTAAAATTTTAAGCATTAATAACCTCTATAATTTTAGTGAAATTTTAGCTAAATTTACCCCTGTATGAAATTAACCCAAATTTTTTAAATTTAGTTTAGTTTAGTTTAGGAATTTTACAATATTTGGGTTAATTTCATACAATGTTAAGCTCAAAATTCTAGGGGTAAATTCAACCAAAATTAGGGTGAAATTAAATCCAATTTCCAATATTTGAATGATTACAAATTATGAAATAAATCAACGTTATATATATACCCTTTACTATTATAGGCCACCATGGTGGGGGGCATGGACACGGACACCACGGTCGGGTCCAAATCAAAGTCTACCGAGGTCCAAGCAAAGGTTCAACATTTTTTTAAATTCACTAATCTTAGGCTTTTCATAATAAGATGGCAAAAATATTTAGGTTTTAACATAGTTTGGGCCAGATTGGATTTTTAAACAAGTAAAGATATCAAATCGATAGGAAATTTTTGTGCTAAGTTTAACAGATCAAAAGTTATGTATAAATGAACTTAAGACTTTTCCATGAAAATTTTAAAAATTTAAAAATTTCTCCAAAGGACAAAGCAATGGCCAGAGATATCCGGGTATGATTATGCCTGTGAATTGTAAATCTGGATATTTCAAATCTTTTCAAGCATCAAAAGATTTTCAGAATCTCTGTTAAATTTCTCATCAAACTCATATCTCAAAATCCGATCTGATCCTTCTTCCATACTGAAATACAAATAACTAAAGCCTAAACATTTTCACCATCTTATTCTGGATGACCTTGTGCAATTTTATAAAGCATGTTTCTAAAATCTAAAATGTCAATAGGTCATGGATGGGACTCATTCGCACCCCACGGATATTGGGTAGGTCCCCCAAGGGGAAATTGAACTTTTTTGGAACAAACGAGAAACTCAATAGGTCTTGCCCTATTTTGTAGCCCTTGAAAAATTGCATCGAATGGTATCGGTATAAGAAATTCAAAATTTCTTATACACACATGAGGACTTTGACATATACCATTCGAAGCGCCTTTTCAAGGGCTATAAAGTATAGGTTTCTTGTTTGATTTTCTTGTTTGTGCCAAAAAAAGCTCCAAATCCAACATTTTTTTCATATTTTAATTTTCAGTATTCTTTTCAGTACTTAATACTTATAGTACAATTTTATTTATAATTTTAGGTTAGGCAGCCTGCTGATCACGGTGGTAAATTTGAATTTTTCATATAAGTACATGCCAAAGCTTCGAAATTCGTGAATTTATTCTAAAAGTATGCATATTATGCTATGTCAAAACAAAATTATATACGGCCTGTTACAAGACTTTAGGTATCCTTGAATAGATTTTTAAAATACCCGTTTTTCGAAGCTCTGCCTATAAATTATGCCACAGTAAAGTATCTTTTATTGTACCTTACATATAATTTTTTTTAATTGCAGGCTGGGGTTGGAATTAATAACAAAATACAAACAAAAATCTGACCTGTTTAACTAACTATTTTTGAAAACGACACAACTGTTATCGTAAATGTTAAAGAATGTTAAAGATTACCTACTTAAAATAAAAAAAGTCATTTTGTTATTTGTTATTTTGTCATTTACAATAAAGTATGTAATTACAAAAATATAAAAAAAATCAAAATTCTTTTTTTAGAATTTACATATTCCTATTTATAATCAGAAAGATTTCATTTATATCAGTAATCCAAATTTTTTAAGACTTTTTTCAAATTTTCTCGCTTTATAAGGGTAATATTAAGGTATATGTAGTAACTTCAATTACTGTTATCAAATTTCGGGGTTTTCCTGCTCTAAATTCGATTCTTGGTTCAGTCTCAAATTTTCGAACAGACTTATTTTCTATATGAGTCCGGTCTAAAAAGATCAAAAGTAAAATATCCTTTTTTGAGAATATTTGTTAAAAAAATTTGGCAGAATTTATTTTAGGTTTGACAATTTAGATATTTTATCAACAGTTTTTTAAAATTTGATGATAACTACGTTAAGATTTGTAGTAGGGTACTACAGATACAGGTATAAATTATTAATATTTAGATTATTCAAAGTAAAAATAGTAAATTAACGTTTGAGGATCGTATATCTCTTTGATGGTAACTGGGTGATCTTCTAGCAATGGTACATTTACTTCTTATAGTTCAAGGTCCTATTTCCTGTGAACCTCAGTGTAGAAGCCATTGTGGTAGTAGGTAGGATGTGGCTGATTGTGACCCTTATGGTACATCCTATAGTTATTTACATAATATGAATTAGTAAAACAGATAAATTATCTTATCCTATTAAGTTATGAGTATTTTTTATGAAACCAACTTTTCGTAATGTCCTGGAAAAAAAATCAAAACAATTTATTTATTGTATCAGTACTTGTAGTCGACTATAGTACTGATATATGCTATATCATATAGCACAGCACTAGTACTTTTTTGTATGTTTTGTATGGCTACCTTGATGGGAATGGTGAAATCCTGTGAGTGAGTGTCCAGATCCATGTCCATAAGTATTGGTCCCATAACCATAAGGTGTACCAGACCACATTTGTCCCCAAGGCCTATACCAAAAAAAACCCATAATATTAGGGTACTTCAATCTTAAAATTATCAATATTTTTTTGCTGATTTTTACCCGGGTGTGAATGGAAGGAAAATGCGGGCTCTTCGATTCTCAGAACTGGATGGAACTTCCTCAACACGAGCTTCAATTTCTTCCTCCTCGAAGGACTCGGCCGAGTCTGATCCAACTGGAGCTGACCGGAAGTAGAGCAACTGGACAGGGTGGTCCTCCTCTTCCTCCTCTGAGTACTCATAGTATCCCCTGTGAGGCATACCACTGACAAACGCCATGCACATCACCAACATCCCACACACGCACAACTAATATAAATTATTTTAATTTTAATGAAATTTTTGATTAAATACGACCAAGACTTAGGATTAGATTTAGACAAATTATAAAACAGATTATGAGTTTCTGTACTGTGGGTACTTACCAAGTTCTTGGACAACATATTTCCTCCAAGGGTAAATAGAGTTAAACAAATAGACTGCAATGGATGGACTTTGTCGAAGTACTAGACGAGCCAACTCCTCAAGATTTATTTGCTCGAGTTTTCGATTGTCTGACACTAGTACCTACATTGTTATATGTATCAGCATGCATAGCAGTACACTTACAATTATTACAACCTATCTAAGAGGTCAAAGACTCGATCTGATTGATGGATCAGGTTCTTGTTCCTCTCCGAGGATCCCCAGTCAATCCTTTTTAATCTAGACCTAACTTAAGGATAGAGTAGCTATCTACTATTTACACGTACATAAGTATCTACAGATAAAGAATATGTATCTGCATCTATTAGGTACGATTCTGATACACTATTATGTAAAAAAAAAGTGTAAAATAGCGGTCATTAACTCGGTTCTAATCCACGGAACTTGATACATAATATGATACAAACTTGTATCTCATCATAAAAGTAAAACAAAACATACAGAGAATGAAATTGAAATACAAATTACTAATAAAAACTGAAATTATTTATCTCAAATAATGTAGGTAGGTATATCATACTCGTGTACTATGTTATTCATGCACATAATATAGGGAATTATGAAAATGCAATTCCATACAAAAATTCATTTTTGCGGTTTAAAGTGCTCAATAATTTGACTGCAAATCAAGAAATCAACCACAAATTATAGTGTGCATTTTAACTTGGGCTAATCGTTAGTTCTTGAACTAGCCAGTACCTACAGAATGAATAGTTTTCATGCAAAAATTTGGATTTTTTTCAAAATATTCAGAAATAGGTATTGTAATTGAATAATTGTAAGTATCCCCGAATTAGTCCTATACATCTAGATATTTGAACCTATCATAATATGGGTACTTATGTTAGATAAATCACCTGCTATTTATGTATTGGTACCCTACATTTATAACCTTATTTATATAGATTTGCAAAAACAGTACATAGTACCATATAATATAATGCAACAACTAGTACTTATAGTACCCTACTAATATTAGAACTCGGACTAATCATTTTTCAGAATTTTTCTGAAGTACTTGCCACATAGGTAATATCCTACCTTAACTAAATTAGAATTACCTAAATACTTACATATTATTGAGAAAATAATTGCAAAAATCTTCAGATTAGATAACAAAATTGCGTAAAATTTAAAATGCTTAAATGAAATGCATCAAAAAATATTAAAACTCGAAATACATTACTGATATTTGCAATATCAGTACAAACAATATCCTATAGTAAGTACTTTACTATGTACATGTATTACAATTACAAAAGTATTCAATCATATCAGTGCTAAAGATACTATACTAGTAGTATTTACTTTTACACAATTGAATTTGAATCCACACTTCAAATGAATAGATATTAATCTACACTATAATTTTCTTGTTTTCAGAGAATTAAAATTCGTTTAAGCTGGTATTACTTAGGTATCTTATAAACAGGTTTAGATGCTGGACAATGAACTCGAAAATTTTTACTTTTTTTGCAGATCTAAGATACTATAGGTAAGGTATGTATAAAAACTAATAAATAACTCTGGATTCTACAGCCTGCCTGACATTGGGCTTTTGACCCCGACTTAAAAAACAGGTTTAAAACAAGTACCAGTACCTATTTACTATGTATATTACTACTACTATGAGTACAAGTAGGTATGCAAATATGCCGTGTGAAATAAATGCAAAGAGAGAAACACAAAAATCAGCAGAGATTTTTTTTTTGATTTTTAAGAGTATATTTTGTAATTGATTTTTTTGGTGGAATTTTTGAGATTCCAGTGATTTTTAATGACTGTTTTAGGTGCAACAATAAATAACAACAACAAGTTGATGAGAGAGATTCAGTATATAGAGTACAGTGGTCATAAAATAAGGCACAATTTATAAATAAATTAAAGTTTGAATGACTTGAACTCTACACTGTTTGTGAGATGGTCCTTAAGTCTCTCTAAAATAAATACTAGTTCTAAGATACCCCTTTTGTTCTGCTTTGTGGTTTGTGGTTTTTGGTAGACTGATTGATATTTTGCTTTTTTCAATTTAAATAAATTCGTTTAGGTACTTAAATTTTGAGCCGATTGGATTGAGAGTTGATTGGATTGGATTTGGTAAGGTGATTACCAACCTCCCCATCCTCCGTGACCTCCGTGGTGACCTCCACCATGTCCCCAACCCCAACCCTTTGATAGATAAAAGAACAGTACATTAGTATGTATGATCAGAAAATGTCCAAAAATAAAGACAAAAATTTTAAATTTCAAAAAAGCTACCTTATGGTGAATGACTTTAGGTGGTCCTCCAACATGGACTACTGGTGGATGATGATGGAAGATTTGTTTTGGATGATCAAAATGTTCAACCCATGGTTGCCATCCTAAACAAATACAAAGAAATCCAATTTAGTCGAGTCTTTACTAGCAAAATTTTGAATTTTTTTTTGAATTGAAAATTACCTCCCCATCCACCATGACCCTTTCCTTTCTTTCCGTGACCGCCTCCTCCATACCCACCTCCATAACCTCCTCCATAACCACCACCATATCCACCAAATCCACCACCTCCATATCCACCACCTATGGTTTATCAAATTAGACACAGAGATTAATAAAACCATCTTATTCTGACTCAAAAAAGGATTCAAGTCTTTAACACTATATGTAAAAATGACTAGTTGTCTTTGTATATAAGATTATAACCTCCATGACCATGTCCATGTCCATGTCCATGACCATGACCTTTATATTGTTTGGAAAAATTACAAATTACAAATTTTGTTTGGAAAAAGTTTGACTCAAAATATATCAAGTCGAATCGAAGTATAGGGAGGTTAAATGCCCTTAAGTGTTTATTTTTTTAACCTCCATGATGGCCACCACCATGGTGTCCACCACCTCCACCTCCTTTTGATGTTTGGAAAAATTTAAGCAATTAGATTCAAATGACTAATTGCAATGTCGAAGGGCACGACTTATTATATAGTACATATGATTAAAAAATTTAGACTTACCCCAACCACCCCAGCCATGATGAACTGGTCCATACCACCAACCACCTGTTAATTAATTTAATTATGATTAACTTTATTCAAGTATCTAAAATAAAATTTTGAAAATGTATCTTACCTTGTGGTCCCCAACCTCCTTTCTTTCCCTTTGATCTTGGTGATCTGAATGAGTCAGCATAGACAGCTGTGGAAGGGACTTCTGAGGACCAGTCATCATCAAGACCCCAGTCGTCAACTCCATCATAGTAGCCTGGCCCATATGAGTAGATATAGGCATTGGCACAGTAGACTGCACCGAGCAGAAGGATAGCCTATATATATTAGGAAATTCACCGTTTAAGATACAACTCTTATATATAGAGAGCCTTTAAGGGCCTTAATTAAGGATAAGTAGGTACTTACCAACATAGACTTCATCCTGGCTATATTGGCAAAAATAAATTAGATACTAAATAGATGATGCAGAACTCGATGGGCAAAAAAAAGTTGTGCAAAAGTTTGATTTTGGTTTGGGCCACTTTTGCTTTCACTCGTGGCTTAAATAAGGTCGGGTCTCCTCCGAAGTTCTCAAAAGCCTCCCATCCAATACATACTCATATACCTATACACTATGTAAGTATCTTTGTATATAATATACTCCAGAAGGTACAAACACGAGATCACTTCACATATACTGTAGGCATAAAGTTTTTCAAGTTTTGGGGGCTCATCCGAAGCAAGCCAATAAGTACTTATAGTATGAGAGCAGCAATAATCCCAACAATGTAATATCCCATCTTGTTTTTGTATTCCTACTAATACTTATGTTATGAGTATGAGGATACTAAACTGATACTAGTACCTATACTAAATATCTGTATTACTACACCCAGTACCAAGTAAAGTAAAGTATGTATGGTCAATATCTGTATTACTACACCCAGTACCAAGTAAAGTAAAGTATGTATGGTCATCCAAATAAAAGCAAAAGTGAATCTTGTACTTGTATAGTCCAATGGCTAGTACTAGTACAGTGGAATCTCTCTATAGTGAACCTCCTTATATCTAATACAATTTTCTCCTAATAGAATTATTAGTCATAGTTCAAAATATATGGAGAAAGTTCATTTTAAAAAAGGATTTTAATGATTTTTTTTAGATTTTTAGAGATTACGGAGTAACATTAACAGGTCATTTTGGGTATAGGTAAATACTTTATGGCATCGAGGTTTTTTTTTTTTAAATTGCCAAATAATGATACACTATACATATCAGTAATCATCAGTAATAGACTACACGTATCTAGTATCTAGTATCTAGATATGGAGTTATATACTCGTAGGTACAGCCTAGATACATTTCATTGTAAGGATTAGTATTAGTTAGTTAGAGGATTTGTTATACTCGAGAAGGTAGGTAGGTATAAGCTACTGGTTTAAAAGTCAATGGAGAGTTTTGTTGACCCGACTGACTGGACTGGTGGGGTCGTCGGACTGAGGGAGGATTCAGTCGAGGTCCAAGGTCAGATACACGCAAAAACTCCAATCCAATATACTAAATGCCACTTAATCTAAACCTATATAGTAGGTAAATTCTAATTGTAAGTAATAGTAAGATTAGGATTCGAGTTAAAAATCTGTGATTTAAGATGAGCATCAAGAACATTATAAACTACTGATATAAGTACCTTATAGTAGTACCTATCCTATATTATTAGCTTCTGAATGAAGCCTATACAAACCACTACTCGTGGATATAACTACTAGGTTGAAAGTACTACAAGTACAAGTTATCGAAAGCAATTAAAAATGAATTTATCAGCTTTTTTTCTGTTTTTTTTTCTTTGTACAAACACCTGGCTGACTGGTCAAGTCAATGAAACTACGAGTACTTCCAAGGAATATTATTTATATGATTTTTTTCATTCTTTTTAAAATATTTACAAGTTTTTTAATTTTTACTATCCACCCTCTAGATAAATTACTACCTTAAACCTTAACCGCTAAAAATCAATTTTTCTAAAACTCTTTAAATTATGATATACTGATTACTGATACTGTACATTTTTACTAAAATGTTAAGTATGCGACAAAATTACTATTACATTATGTAATTTACATATGTACTGAGAGTGAGTACTGATACTAATGATACTACTGATACTGATACTATACATAGAATGCTTTCTCCAACTCGATTAATTACTTTTGCTTAAAGCTTTGATTTTCATTCTCTATTTTGGATTTTGGAAATCAAATCAAATTAAAGAAATTTCTAACCTAGCCTAACCTACCCTACTTTACTTTGTATATCTACATATTACAAACAGAAAAGTGCGAGTAATGAACATTTTATTTTTTGAAATTAAAATTTATTTTTTTTTAATTTTATCAGTTTAGATTTTGGATAGACAAGTACCTAAGTAAATTGCGAGTGACATATGAGATCAAGTCGTATTATGTAAATTTGGAGTTGGTTACCACCAGTTCAAGTCCATATCTGGCCACCAGGAGCCATCGTCACTTTCCTCCGAGTCTTGTAGTTGATGACCGTGATGGCGACGATGACCCCATCCCCTGTGACTGGGCCACCAGCGACGTCTATGTCCAGGCCGGACGACAACCACGTGGCTCCTGTCCCAACTCACAAAGGGCCAGAAGGTCTCGGCCACAGAGAGATCTTCAGCAGCACCCCTTTTCTTCAACTCCACAGACCCCTCTACTAAAAGGACCCCCAACAATAGAACCACAAGTACCACACCCTCCTGCAAATTAATCCCTCATTATTTCCAACTTTTTTGAATTTTCAGAAATTTTATTATGTAATAGTTTTTTATCCTAAGTATCTGTATAGTATCTGTATCTAATAGTATCTGTTCTGTATAGGTATCTGTAAATTATTGAAAAATAGAACTTACCATTTTTTGATTATGATTTCTGAGGGCCATTTGACTCTTAATTTTGTCCAATTTTTTAATGAAATTGAAAAATTTGTCAGATTATGAAATGAGTCAAGTTCTTGAGCTTGAATACAAATGCAAATTCAAGTGAGTCGAAATTTTCCAGTTCATTCATTCTACAGTCAACTGTAGCCTTTGGCCCTTTTTTTTGGTCAAAGTTATTTTTAGGTAGGGTAGGGTATTATTTTCTCAAAACCTTTTTAGTGTGCCAGTGTCAAGTCATAAATTAGTAGGGGACTAGTACCCACACTATATTAGAAGTATTATCTATATATTGTAAAAAGAAGCCATATGACAATCAAATCAAATCAAAACTCAAAACCCTTTTAAAAAAAACTTTTTTTTTGTAAAAAAAAGGGTTAAAATGTACCTACCACTATACCCACACTGACATTGACATTGAAATATTTTAACCCCAAATATGGATACATACAGATACATAATGTACAAAGTATTTATATTGAGAGCTTTTACCTAACAAGTGATACATACTGATACTAATATGACTATACCTACTTGTCTTTAATACTCTGACCTGACCTGAAAGTATCTAATAATTAGTTTATATGTAGTAAGCATAGGTTATTAGAGATACTCAATAGAGTACCTTATCAACCTACTCTTTTTTAAATAAATACGAGTATACTTAAATATTTATAAATATTTTTTAAGTACGTAAGTATACATTGTACATACATAGATAAATAGATAACAAAAATAAATACTAAATTATAGGGTACCCTAAAATATTTATATACTGATACGCTGCTACTTCACGGAGTTTATTTTGTCAAGTAATCAACCTAACTACTATACTGTATTTAGTAAGTATCTTACCCTATTCATATAGTATCTAAAACTAAAGATTAATTCTAAAATTTTTCCTCTCAATGACTAGACAACACGACAAGAATGTACTATTTATTATTTGTCAAGAATAAATGTATATTATACATAATATGTATACCTAATTCTACCTTTACAAGATTGTGTAGTATAGGTACAATATCAAAAAAATTTACCAGAATTTACAAAGCATATGATGATAACATAAGCTATGATTTTATATGGAAGTATTTGTTGCTTATGTATTCACTTATTAATCGATCATTTTCTTAAAAATCATTATTCATTTTACGACATTATAAAATCTCCATCCTCATCTAGTTCATCAGTATCTTCAGCTTCATCCGAAGAATCTTCAACTTCCTCACCCGAAGAATCTTCAGCTTCTTCCTCAGAAGAATCTTCAGTTTCAGAATTTTCATCCGAAGAATCTTCAGCTTCTTCCTCCGAAGAATTTTCAGCTTCAGAATTTTTATCCAAAGATTCTTCAACTTCTTCATCCGAAGATTCTTCAGCAATATCTTCATCAGTGTCTTCTTCAGCTCCGACATTTTCGACAGAACGGATACACCAAAGTTCAACAAATTCATTAACTTGAGCAGCTTCCACGATCAATGAGTAGTCATTTACTGTAATGGCTAATAGAAAAATAAAATTGTTACTACCCTACCTACCATATATAAGGTATGGAAGCATTATCTACTACAGATATAAGGGTACATAATATTCATTTTTATTCTTTGTTGATATGTATTATGATAATTACCTGGAGCCTTGACAGTGACCTTGTTGACCAACTTCCCCATTTTTAGATTAAATTCAGTGACATTTCCAGAAGCCTCTTCAGACCTTGTGACTTGGCCATCCAACTGACCAAGGAAACGAACCCTGATAGAGCCATCGTCCATTGTATCTACCTGAGACGAAGCTTCGGCCTCCCCTTCACACTTGATGATCCATCCCCCCCGGTGGACTGAAGAACTATTCCAAACACTGCTGGATGACGATGACCCTGATGATGATGACCCTTCCATTCTCAAGACCTTTAAATACGCGCACTAGTACCTAGTACCTACCCAACACTGCTATAAAAAATTCTGCTTTATTCCAGGATCTTGGAAAATTCGTGATTAAAACGCTTTTTTTACAAAAAATATTTTTTGTCCTAAAAATTCAAAAAATTACAATCGAAATTATTTCATTTCCAAAGAAATTAAATACCTAGATTATGAATTGTAAAATTGATAATTTGTTAGAAATATAGGGATTACTATTTACTATAATCAAGGCCTATAGATAGAATTTAGAATAGATAGAATATTCTATCTATAGGCCTTGACTATAATAATAATAATAATAGTAAGAAATCTATGCTAATCGTAAGTACACATTTCTTATCCTTTAGGGTAGGGTACTTAAGATTAGTCAATACAATTAATAGGGAAGTGAGAAGTGTCACAATTGGCAACTAGATTTTTATAGGTAATTTGACTTTTTTCCCTTAATAAAACTGAAAAATGTCGATTCAAAAAGGAGTTTCAAATCTAAAGTATTCACGGGAATATCATTTTAAATTTAGAATCTGATGCCTTTAATTGTTTGTAGGTAACTGTATTCTGTATACCGACTCGACAGGTCCAAAAACAAAAACTTACAATACCGACTGGTCCAAATTATAAATTAGCTCAAAAAAAAAATTTTGGATACTATTCCACACTTTTCTCAACATTTCGCAGCCTTTTGATTTTGACAAAGGTACATATTTAGTAAAAAAAAAAAACCTAAAAGCCAAAAAAATCAGTTGAAAATTTTGCATGTTTTAAGATATTTTTTCTATCAAAAGCTTCAAAATATATATTAGGAAAAGTTTGAAATAGAATACAAATTTATATTCTCATAGCATTTCTAATTTGGACAAAATACCTAGTTATTATAAATTTCTAGCAAAATCTGCTGGAATTTTGCATAAATTTTTAATGCTTGATTCAGCAAGATTATAATACTTGGGCAGTTTACAAAAATTTTAGAGCAGAGATTTTGAGTGTCAGGGAGCAGGGTATCTATTAATTAATTACATAGTGTCCAGACATTATATTATGATCATATCATAAATCTTGATATGAGATGTGAAGCTTACTTTTAAGATACTTTAAAGAAGTATGATTAGAGTAGAGGTCAACGGTCGAATGGCCAAGAAACCAAAAACCGGTAAATCCGCTTAAAATAAAAATACCAGCAAGTACCTAAGTAATAGCCTATTATACTATAAGTACCTACTTATTGAAGGTACATAACCTCAAACTGGACAACTTTAATTTCCATCTCATTCTGCCCCATTCATTGACCTGGACAGGGACCTAGTCAAAATTAAGTCCAGGAAAATGCAAAATAATACCTCACATAATATGCCTAATACTCGTAATATCAGTAAGCAAAATTTCTTTTATGAACAACTAGACTAGACAATTATCTAAAGTCTACAAATGTTCTCAAAAATTTTACTCAAAATCATTCACTATCTTAAGCAATGTCTAAATGTGAGCTAGCTCAAAATTTTGAATCAAAACATACTTTATATAACGAGTATTTCCTATCACCTATCCTAGACCTAAGTCTTGAAATAAGCAAAAAAAAAATGCAATTTCTAGCAATTCAATATGGTTTAAATCTTTATAGAGAAATATATTTAAAAATTCCAATCTAAAACCTAAATATTGTAGGTATGTATGTATTTCAAAAGAAATTCATTTTCAATGAAATTCTGTATAATACAGTAATGCTTTCCTATATAAGTTATACAGGGTCATTCAGAAATCTACGAAAAATATTGAATTTTTTAACAAATGCGAGATATGAAATTGATAGAAAATTTTCGCTAAACAAATGAATATATGTTCTATGCATGAGTTTAGAGTATTATACCCTACCTATAGATAATATGTATTAAGATAGGTCTTAACTTACTGATAAATAAATGATAGAGAAACAGTTTTTTTTTGTTCAAAAATTTTCTTTTTGTTTTTTGTGATTTTTTTGTGATTTTGTTATTGCACCTCAAGTATGAGAAATTGATATAAAATTTAAATTTTTGTATTTTTTTTGGCCGAATGAGACTATTCAAGTGGTTATGTAAGAAAAGGCCTGACCTTACAAAGGTTAAACAGTCCTTACAAAATCACACAAATAATTTATAAATAAACTATATATGTTGTAATGACATTTACTAAAATAAATTAAATAAATAATATATCTAAGTAAGTTTGAGTTGTAGGGTTCAAGTAGAGAGTAGTTTCGGATCGGGTTTGGTTCGGTTTTTCAGTTGGTTCGGTTCGGTCGGACCGTATGGTTTCCTTACTCTTCAAATCCACCATAACCACCGCCTCCTAATACATAAGTATATAATGATTAGCTAACTGTACCTACCTATATATAAGGGTTTGATCTCCAATAATATTAAATTATATTACCCCAACCCCAACCTATTGAATATAAAGTAAAAAATTCCATTAAAATTTTGAAAATATAGGAAATTTTTGGAAAAAATTTAATTTTAAATGTTATTTATTCTTGCCCTGACCTCCGTATCCTCCTCCATACCCTCCTCCACCATATCCTAAAACAATACAAGACAAGATTAATTGAATATTTCGACTAGGTGGGCTCTTATGGGTAGAGGAAAGAGCATTTGAACAATCAAAGTGTTTATTTTGTCCGATTTCAAATGCTAACCACCACCACCTCCTCCATTACCTCCGCCTTGTCCTCCCCAACCCCATCCTCCTTTCTTTGATTTCTAAAAAAGACAAAAAAAAAAAAATATTCAAATAAATTCCATAAAAAATTCCAGTTTTGAAAAGCTCACCTTTTTGTATGCCTTCTTCTTCTTCTTTTGTGCCTTCTTTTTGGCTTTCTTATGTTTTTTTCCTCCTTTTAAATAATCGAATTTTAGAATTTTGTAATTTTTTTGTAAATTTTATATTAAATACCTTTTTTGTCCCAGCCGTGGAGGTGGTAGCTTCCCCAGCCGTAACCGTGTGGTTGCCATCCACCACCGTGCTGACCTACTCCTTTCCATCCGTAGCTATTATGGGGGTGATACCTAATAGAAAAATACCGATTAATAGGAATTTACCTAAAAAAAAGTAAGTAGTGTTTTTATACCCGTATCTGATGTATACAGGTCTAAAGAGGAACTCTGAGGCTTCGAGGTCGGACTTTTCTCCATCCTGTTGGGCGGATACAACCACCAGGAGGAATAGAAGACCCGCTAAGGGTACCTGAAATATTCCATAAGAGAAATAAATAAATCATTAAAAAAGGAATCGATCGATTAAAAGTATCAAAAGTATCTCAAAGTATTGGGATTAATGTAGTATTCAAGTGTGTATGTGTTTGAGTATGGGTCAATGCTCGATTCGATTGGAAACGAGCCAAACCAGATTTTTGAGTACAACAATGTAGTCGAGTGAGTTTCGTAGCCAACCACCTGGTTTACTTCATTTTTGCTTTACTCAGATACTCGGATACTCTTCAGTATCAGCCAGATCCTGAGTTCAGAGGTTCGAAGTATCCTAATGGTAGGTATTATATTATGGTATAGTACTGGTCTGGGAACCGGTTTGGTCTGTTCAAGTTCAAGTTCACTGAGCCCTAATTATTACTATCAATCCATCTTTAAATTACTTATTATGTTATGTATTTCAATCTCAAGATCCTCTAGATCACCTCGATAAACCTGTACTACTACTACTACTACTACTTATACTACTACTACATAGTACAATTGATCAATGCGAATGACCTCACAACCTCTCCAGTCCAGTAACAACTTTTTTCTAATCAAATACTTTACTTTGATAAAATTTCAAGATTTTTTTAGGACTCTTTTAAGGTTCATTCGAGTTATTGTTGTTATTGTAAAGGTGTGAGTATTTAAATGGTTGAGATACTTCCAGGTAAGGTCAATGTCTGGTATATAAATCATAATTTGACAGGCCAAAAACAACGGTAACCTTTATCTATACTGATACTGATATATATCCATATTCATAACAGTGAAAGCCAAACCATATCTACGGCATGAATCTCAAATTTTGCAAAAAAAATTATTGGGCACACCACTTGAACTTGAGACTTTAAGTAGTACATAGTAGTACTATGTAGATTATATAATTTTTGAAATAATTCCAAAAAGATTCCCAAAAAAGTTGGAAACTCACTCGAAGAATCGTAGAAATCACTCAAAAAAATCCAATTTTTGAAGAAACGACAACGACAACACTTTGATAAAATTTGGGTTCACAGGGGTCTTATTGAGGAGGGGGGTACTTAAATAACTTACCAAATACTTGATCATGGTTGAGTCTGTCCCAGACGAGGGACTTGGTCAGTGAGTTGTGTAGTTCGGTTCAAAATCGACTAAATCCCCTCAGTGTCTGCGAGGAGAGTCTTTGTGTTCGGAGCCGGAGGTGGGCCTTTTATATGGAGGGTCAAATTGCTCTTGAACCCCAGACTCTTCAAAGCCTTTAGCTATCTCCTACTTCTATACTTACTAGCCTCCGTTCCTATTGCAAAAATCTCAAAAAAATCTCAAAAACTTAAAACATCTTCAGTATATACTCTATTTAACCTTATATACTTACTACCTACTATCAAAGCTCTGTGTATTATAAGTATCTATTGGATTGGATGGTATGTACCATGATTAAGTCCAGGTGAGTATGAGTGCCAGCAGACCCCTCGTCCAATCACCCCGTTCGTCCTCAGTTCAAACCGGTTTTATACTCATGTAGATACTTGACTAGTACTAGTAACAGTAGGACCCACAAAAACATCACCGCTTGACCACTATGTACATACTTAGGTACTATGGGACAAATAACCCTTGTATACTAACTACGAGGACAAATCAATAGACTATTTTTTTTCGAATCAATCAGGTGGTGAAATCAGATGAGATCAAACTCTTCAATTATTTACATATGTAGGTATATTATACAGAATAAGGTATGCAAATTGCAAATATGTACTCGTAGTAAGTACCTACTGTATGTATGATATTGTGGCAGGATTTTGAACTCCGAGAGAGACGACCGAGTGATCTTCAAACGAGTCCTCAGTTTAAGGATGGTTTTAACTTTTGAGCCCGCCAACAAGCACCAGCCAATACTTCAAAATCTGGGTCATTCTTCAAAATGGATTATTAAACTATACCTATACTATTGGTAGATAATAGTTAGCTAGTACATACATATAGTAGTTAGCTAGTACCTATATAGGTCCTATAGGTACTAGCTAGATAGTATTTATGTACGAGGATTTCTCGAGCTTTCGAGAGGTTGAGGGTCAACTTTTTGGACTCAACATTTCCTACTTTGTTTTTTATCAATGGATTTGAGTTTGAACTGACCATAGTAGACTATGTAGGGCTCAAAGCAATGAATCCAATGCATAGTTATTTTATTACCTAGTATAAGTTTAATACTGATATTATGTATCTGTGCATTTTTCTTTGAATGATTTTTAAAAAAATTTAAAACCTACTATTAGTAGGTACCCTATCTAATACTTCCTAGTATTTTTGTAAAATTTATGAGTTCGAATCCAAAGTAATGGTAGATTAATAGAGTTAATGAATCACCTACATATAAGAATAAGAAAACAAAGAGGTATGACTACAGTTAGGCTTAGGCAAGAGTAGTACCTTACTAACATTGAAATTTTCAATATTACTGATAGGTTAGGTGTAGGTACTTTTGCTTGCGATCCTTGTTTGTTTTTAATGTATCTATCTAAAAGTAGTTGGTTCTACGAATCTTTAATTTTTTTCATATTTAATTTAAGGGTACAAGCAATCATTTTGTTTATAAGTAGTTTTATGATTACTGTAGTACTTGTACTAG
>JAQIXA010001839.1:0-21593 GCA_034699045.1 Nanhermannia cf. coronata Gr-Ori-00579
AGATTAGCTAAAAACCTTCTTGTCCTCAATTTTGCTTTTTTTGCGTGTTTCATACTCGTACTTCAATTATACAATTATGTCCAAAACTTGATCGTTTTAGAGTTCGATTGAATATACCATATTATATTAATTTTAGATAAAGATATGTATTGATGTTTTTTTTATAATAAAAAAATTGCTAAATATTTCTATTTTTTATTTAAACTCAGGAGTGCAAAGCAAATTGGTCTAGTGAAAAGAATATGATAAAACGAGTTCGAAATGAAACAGAAGGTTATGGTGTTGAAGATGATCAGCCAAGCTCAAGTTATCAAAGGTTGAAAAAGCGATGGAATGAAACTAAACAAATTGCTGACTCGGACACTGATGACTCGGACACTGATGAAAGTTGCGAAACTGAGGGTGATATTGCAATGCCTGTTCTGGAGCCACAACCTACGATAGACAGATCAAATAATACATCTCCAGCAGTTCCCAGAAGAGCTCAAAGACCAACTGTAGAATCGGATGACGAGGACAATGACAATGACGAGGACAATGACGATTAACTATAAAAGATAGGGTACTTATTATTCCACTTAAATAAATTAATAAAAAAACCAAACAAATCTCAAGTCACGTATTGTATTTTAAGTAAAAATTATCTTTGTATTTTGAAATTGAAATGTATTTATATTATAATTTTTTAAATATTTCATCAATTTGTTTACTACTCCTTAAATTTGTTAAAAAAAATAGTTTTCATACTTACTATAAATGACAACAATTCTATAGAAGTTCTACTAATAAACAGATAGGTCGGTCTCGGTCAAAATAAATATACAAATAATAATGGGAAAAAACACAAAATCATCATAGTTAAAATTATTTACACCCTATAAATCTCTAATTCCCTAAATCTCTAATAAATATCTCTAATTCCTAAAAGATGATAACCTTTTGTTTAGTAGCCTAAATTTTTTTTAACCTCTTGCACATCTTTATTTGCACTGGCACTTACAAGGTAACATTTTTCTATGCACTTTCTCGATTGAAAATTTGATCTTTATGGTGACATGATCTACCATTAGGGATGGTCATGACCAGTAACCATTTTTTGTTTGAGTCGGTGGTTTTCAGAATAGGTATTTGATTTTTAGGTTTTGAATTTTGAAATATCTTATAAGGGTGGTCCCCCGTGGAAGCCGAAATTTCCCATGTTAAATCGAATGAGATTTTCGAAAAATCTCAAAAAAATTTCAATTTTTGAAATTTGACACAAAACTTACCCCTTAATAATATTTACTTATTACAAAAAATATTACAAAAAAAATCTCCATTATTAGGGTATGTATAAGTAAATACACTACCTTGAAGCAATTACCTCTCGCTTATTTTGGCCTTTGATTACGAATTACCTAAGCCTACGTGCTTAAACCGAGTTTTTTTCTTCTTCAGCTATTTAGGTAAATACAACATTAGTCAAAGTATTAATTTGCAAATTGCAAATATAAATACTAGATATTAGAATATTAGAATTTACCTACATGTGTACAATCTAGTAGGTAAATTGTATGTAATATAAGAGTCCCGTTAATCTCGCAGAGGATTATGTATTAAATGAAGCTACTGCCGAAGGGCTTAATATTTTTTTTTCAAATAAATAAGTGATATTACATAAGGTACACATATACCTACTTATACTTATTATGGGTCTTTTTCGCAATTTAATTTTTTTTGAACAAGTTTTAAAAGTTTAAAAGGGTGGAGGTTACCTTGTAAGAGCAAGGCAAATGGATTTGAGTTACACTGAATTTTTTGTATTTAATAAATAAAAAAAAGCTTGACAATTTTAAATAACGATCCTCTGGCCTGGGATTTTTAGATGGCCATTATTCTAATCATTTAAGTTTGATCTTTTTGACCATAGACTGAGAAATCAGAAAAAGGGTCTCAATTTTGAAACACTTTAAAAAATTTCGAGTCAAACAAACATTTTAAATTTTACTTATATAAGATAGGATTTTCTTGATAAATAGACAGGTGCTTCTTAATACTTGTTTGTATGTTAACAGATTCAGGGTACTTTAGGCAATATGTATAGGTAATACTTTAGCTCAAGAGCTAAAAAAGTTTAAAGTTTAAAAGTTTAAAAGATTTTAAACTCATTTCAAAAAATATCCATATTTTTAAATTGTTCTTGCTTATCCATCCATTTAATTTTAGGATAATAGTATTTTAAATATTTTAAATATGCTTTAAATTGTCATATACATTATACCCTAATATCTATATGACTATATAACTAAAGGCCGAGATATAATAGTATCATTCGTAACTTCCGATTGACCTCAATGTCAATAATTGCATATATTTTTTTCAAGAGTATTTAAATGAAGCAAAAATTGTCGTAATATAAATATCTACAAGCTCTATTTCATAAATTCGAAAAACTCTCCTTTTTTTACATACGAAATTGCAATCAAAAGGAAATAATTATGGAAATTTTCAACCTTTTGATTTTGAATTTTGAACCTTGCAAACTCTCTCTAAAAATGTCAAAATCAAGTGCAATTTTAAATATTTTTTGCTTTGATATTTGATATTCTCAGTATTATTATCAAGATCTCTAAAATACTGATACTCTTGTTTTATGGAATTCAATCCATTGATTTGGTTTGTTTTCGAGATTCTAGATTGAAAATATTTTGATCGATTCGGTATGGTAATATTAGAACCATACGATCCCATTTTTTTGAAATTAAGCTCCTCTGCTCTGTACTGAATCCCAAATTAATAGGTTAAATTGAGTATCTGTAATTATCTATCTGAAATTTCGAGTAAGTTTATACCTTAATGGAATTAACATTTACACTTCATTTTTTTTCAAATATTGGGGTAGTTTTTCCTATCAATCAAATTCTGACCTGACTAACTGACAGAAATTTGATGAACTAAACTGCACCTATATCTTTAAAGTAAGGTATATAGGTACTTGGATTTTTTGCAAATTGTTACAAACTTCAAAGGAACTTGTACTGCTAAAGTTAAACTTCATTTGAAATTTATTAACAATCAAGTTGTAGTTGTATAAGGTTGATTTAAAGCCCAAGTCCTGTATGAGTATTTTACCTACATAACAATTATTACATAGTTTTACCAGGCAGCAGTAGAACTGTACATGCACTTTACAGAGTATTTGAAAATTTTAAAATTTTAACCCTATCACCTATCCCTAAGTATTTAAGTGTATAGCTTTTATCAGTATCTGCCCTGGTCTGTAGTTAAACTTGTTTGAGACTTTGAAAACTTGCCCATATACAAAATATTTTTATACTCGTACTATTAACTATAGTAAGAATGAAATATTGTCTTAACCATCTCAAAAAGTAAGCAAAATTTTAAAAAATCCATAAAATGATCGATCTTATAACTACGAGTAATCTGGAATTCTAAAAATTTTATTACCTAAGGGACACATCTTTTTGTACCCCTTGGATCTGAACCTTGATATTTGACTTGTGACCGAAAAAGGTTTTCGATACTTGGGTTGTTCTCTAATCTATTGATTATACATCTTTTTATATGTCAAACATTAAGGTCCAGGGAAGGGATAGAGAAGATACCCTTTTAAATTTAAATTGGCAAAAAACGCAAAAAATACGAAAATTTTAGTACAGGTATTTTACCCAATAACAATGCGTAAGATAAGTACAGGCTAAATAAAAATGTTAAGTGAAACAACCTACAGATTCTGATAACAATAAATATTTCTTTTCTATCTTTATAAATCTTTATGCAGACATTAGATATACCTACCTGAGTATATGAACTTTGAATACGAGTAGGTATATCGGTTGATTTTAAATTCAAATCCAAAGTTTAGCAATGGATATAAATGTGCATATAAAAAACTGTATATTGATATTGGTACAGTAGAACTGCGAACTGCGAACCTGTCCCACATGGTAAATGATAAAAAAGTATAATATGTAAATGGCAATATATCTGAATAAAAGGTATACTATACCATAGCAGGCATATGATCATACTAACTAGTACTAGGATCTAGGTAGGTATATCTAAACAATAATAATAATAACAATATAAAAAACTACAGGTGAGTTCCTACATTACATTCATGTATGTACATATATGAGTCTCTATTTCATTTCATATGATGGGGAAAGATGAGGCTGAAATTTTTCAATGTTCGACAAAATCCAAAGCCGGTCTTCAAAGTTTTAGTTGAGGTTTGCATTGCATCCAATGATTACAACAACCTCGACTATCTCGAAATAGTACTTTTTTTCGCAAATTTTTGCAAAATTTTAGCAAAATTTTTGGATTTGTATAAGTGATAGTTTTTTAGTGGAAGGATTTGGGAATTTAAAGGTTATGTGACAGTTACTGTGCATTTGTACTTGGAAATTTTTGCAAAAAAATTGGAATTTTTGGGTTTCGCCAATAATTATCATTCAAGTTATTAATAATATACCTATAACTATCTGTAATACTGTAATTAACTGCTATGTTAGCTTAAAGTGCATTGTTATAGTTAAAAGGCAGATCTGTTTGTTTTTTAAATACCTTGCAATTATATGGGTATAAAGTGCACTTGAGTTGAGTTAGATTCAAATGACATGTATGAAATGAAATAGACCAAGGAATCAACCCAACTACCTTTAAAAAAGTTAATTTTATGCAAATACAGCTGTTTTTTATGTGTTTGAGTGCAAATAACCGAATTAATTTAACTATTTGAACCATTACTTTATATGAATTTTTATTAGATTTTGTTAGATAAAACTATAGTTTATGAAGTTACAGATATATATATGACTGTAAATTAAAGAACTGCTACAATTATCGTACCTTACATATATATATAAGTACTAGTATGTGTTGTGATAAATGAAGTTATAACTTGTGGGTTAGAATTTTATGAAATTGTGACTATCTGATGTTGAATGGGTATGAGATAAGCATTTTAGATTTCTTTAAAGGATAGTCAAGTCCAACCTGTCGGAAATTCTTTGTGTTTCTGTCAATTTGTTTGTGAGATTTGCGAGTGTTAAATTTTTTCAAAATAAGGATTTGATAACATTATTTTTTCTAAGGTAAGAGATTTTATATCCCGTTCAACTCTATTTACTTTATGGTCATTAAATTCAAGTTAGTGTCCAAAAAATTAAACTACACTAGTAATCCTTCCAAATTCCAAATTATCGGTAAAAAAAAGAGCATTTTATAGGAAAAGGGATCTTATGATTATTTCAATTTTTTTATTTGCCAATATTAGAGTAGGTTCGAGAAGTATCCTGATAATTCCTGATAATTTCAGGAAAAATTTCATTTCTGAAAATCTCTACAATTATTTGTATCTAGATATTTAAGATTTTTTAAATTATTCTGACTAGGAAGCTTTCAAAAGCTCAAAATTATCAAACTTTTCAAAATTTAATAAGTCATAAAACCCCTCCTAACTAATGATAGAAGTCATATATAGTCTACCAAATGCCAAAATTCTTAAGCATTTTTTTTTCTAAAAGTTCGATAATCCTTTTTTTTGGTTCATTTGATTGTATTCTTTTGAATTTAATTTTAATTCGAATATGTATTATGATGATTTATTTGATCGCCTAAAGTACCAACCAAAATCTTCGAAAATATTTATCGAAAAGCCAAATTATCACAATATACCCTAATTAGTTTGTGTTTTTGATCTTGATGTCATAAATTGAAAAAAATGTCTCTTTACTTATATGGGGTTGTTTGTGTCTAAAGAGTTTAAATCATTCTTTTTTTCCCTTTGGCAATCCAGTAATTTGAATTAGGTGTATACCCATAGGCATAGGTAGGATAAGGTTAGGTACTATTTGATAAAATGGTGTTATTTCCTATTTAAGGAAATTAGTTCGATTCGATTATTTGATAGTTTTGTTAAATAAGTCCAAGTTTACAAAGTTGGGATTTGACTGACCATTTAAGGACAGATTACCTGCTGATGTGAAATGAGGTAGCTAAAGTTTAGAATTTAATCTAGTTTATAAAGATATGAGATTGGTATCTTTGTAATTTGATTGATTTTTCTCGAAATTAATTAAAAATATCAATTTTTGATAGTCCATGGGAAATGTCTCTTTCAAACTTTTCTAGTTCAAAATCAAAATCCTGAGTCTTGGAACACCAAGAAAGATCTTTAAAAACATATGTATTTCGAATACCTACATATGTACTGAAAGTATGTAGGTACATTTAAGTCTTTACAATCAAAGATCAGCTATCTATTTATTGGGCAAAGAACAATAAAACATGTTAATTAAGTGAAATTAAATTGTACTTAATTAGCATTTTTAATCGAGTCAAAAGATCGAGACTAGCAGGCCAAGTCAAAGTCAATGTCACAACTATAACACACACTTATGACTATTGCATTCTTTTACAAAGAGAAATTCAAATTCTAAAACAAAAATTCATTGCCATTGCCATTATCTCAAATTCATATTCATCAAAATGCAAAATTATAGACATAAACAGTTATATCCATCAAAAAGCCCGAACTAAAAAAAACAATATTAGGTATTTGATTTTTAAATATCCAAAATAAACCAGGGTTTAAAAATTACATATCTAAAAATTCATTTGAAGAAATTTGGAAAAAAAGCAAATTCAAATCGAAAATGGACTCTTATTTTTCAAATATCAAAAATGTCTACCAGACTTAAACAGACAAAATTTATTAGCATCATAGCCCATTTATATCTAAATCTAGGTTAATAAAATTGTACTTTCAAACAAAGTAGCTGAGAACTTTAAACCTTTTTAGAATCCAACCTCTGACCTTTCTTATTGATTGAACCCAAATTACTAAAACCTACTTATACTTGTTCTAGAGTAGGTACTATTTATTAGTACATATAAAATGTGCAGAAATATCGAATTATTTGCATTTTACATTGATACATAGTTGATAGATTCATAAAAGTCAAATAGTACATACAGGTAAGGTATTGTATTGGAAATGTAATTGTTATACATCAAAAATTGAAATCTCAAATCTCATCAGTCAGAGAGACTTCACTCATCGAGGCAATTTTATTGTAAGTTTTATCGCCCCAAATCTCGATTGCATTTTCGAATAATGTATTAGTAATTAAATCCTCAGATAATATTCTGCTAGTATTCTACTTGTATTATGAATACTGAACTATGAAAAGTGCATAAGAAAGAGGCAGAAAATATTGAGCTTTTAATTTAAGATTCATAATAGAATTTTAATATTTATGTGTATGTAGGTAGCATAAGACATTAAAGTATGGTAGAAGGTATTCAAGTATGTTATACTTATTGAATATGGATAGTACAATGAGAAAAAGTTATCTTACTATATCTTGAATGATATCAATTTTAAACTATTAATAAATATAAATATACCTACTCATATTACTAACTGAGAGAACTCCCATAATAATCATTAAATCTAAATTTATGTGAATATACAAAAAGGTTTAATAAAAATAAAATTGGTAGTGGGTGCATCAAAAAACCAGAACCTAGTTCATATTTCAAAACCATCTTAAAAAGCTCGATCATTTTTTTTTCTCAAATCAAACCTCAAGCAAAGTTTCAAAGTAAAATCCATTGAAAAATTATTCGATAAAAGTTGGAAAGTTTTTAGGAAATCGGTGACAAAATTCTTGGTGATAAAATTTTCGGCGAGAATTTTCGTGTTACCCTTTAATTTAAAATTATCTTTTCCACTACACTACTTAATTGCTTTAAAGCTCAAAGTTTGAGAATCAGAGAGAGAGAGATAAATCTCTTTTTTGTATAAAACGGTCAAGATTCTCGGGCTCTATAATTTTGATTTTGTACCAAATATAAATGCAAATTTAAAGGTTAAAAGGTGATTGAGATTAATGTAGTAAATATAATTTTTACCAGCATCTTTGTGTGTTCTTATTTTTATCTCCATTTACAATTACTACCTATATCATGGCCTGGGAGAGCAAATCAATTGTAAAATAAACCCATTAAAAACTGTTATTATTACTACATATCGTATAAGTAGGTGTTTCTTTATGCTAGGTCTAGGTATATATGAGTATTGTTATTTATAGTAAGTATTGTTAGATACAACTATTTATAAATTTTATAATAGACACTCCATACTTTAAGATTTATAAATAGTAGTAAACTAACCTAGTTGTTTATGTTAATGAGCTCTGAAATTCTGAATGTGAACCAATCTGTTATATTTTGATTAATAGACTTTTTTGTAATTGAGTTTTTTTTTGACTTGCTTGTCTTCATACTACTCATTTTTGTATTGTCTTTTTCTTACCTACAAAATACAAAACTAATGACTAATCTTATGATAATGATGGTTTTTAAAATTACACTTTAGAATTCACTTTTTGAAATAATGTACATAAAAAATGTATAACTTTCTTAAGTTACTTACATGCTGAACCTAAATATTAAATACTGGATCTAAATTGATGCTAATTAGCATTTGTTCAAGATACTTTGTATAATGTATAGTACAATGATTTCAAGTAGAGAAATTTTTGAAGGCATGAATGAAATATGAGGTGCATTTAATTTTAGATAATAAATCCCTTGAACTTTTAAAAAAAATTTAAATTTTGCTATACTCTGTAGTAGGTATAACAAACAACACAATTTAGACAATTGCATCTTTACAAAGGTATCTTGAAAATAAAAATTCTCAACATAAAACGCTTTTAAGCATATATTATGTATCTAAATACCTTCTATACTCTATCAAAATAGCTCAATTATTTTTAAATTCTATAAAATTTTATGAAAATTTATGAAAATTAGCATGGATTCGATTTAATCTCATTCCTAACTCGTATTTTGGTTGAATTTACGTCCATATTTTTGGTCTAACATTGTATGAAATTAACTCGAAATTTAAAAAAATCCTAACCAAACCTAATCTAACCTAACTTAAACTAAAAAATGGATTATATACCAAAAATATAGAGGTAAATTCAATCAAAATAGGGATGAAATAAACCTTAGTCTTTATATATCATCAAAAATCTATCAAAATAGCTCAATTTTTTTGAAATTTTATGAAAATTACTAATCTTAAAAAAAAGTCATTATGGAAAATTTATCTCAAAATTTTGATCAAAAAGCCATTTTTAGATATGAGTGTAATTTTACTATGACAGACAAATTAGTTCAGTCCTTTGAGGTTCTTAAGATTAGTGATTAGAGCTCGTTATAAAAGTGTAAAAAAATGTAACACACTTTTGAAGAAACTTTTTTTTAAAAATTCCTTTATAGAGGGTAGTCGTTATAAAGATGTTCAACTTGAAAATCAATCAAATGGGTTGATTCAAAAATTTCAAAAATTCTAAGAATGAAAATTATAAGCCTAATCTTAAGTGTTATAGGTTCCGATTTAATCTCATCCCTATTTTGGTCGAATTTGCTCGTATATTTTCAGTCTAACCTTACCCCTGTATGAAATTATAAAATATAGGATACATTCAACCATAATAGGGATGTAATTAAGCTTAAGTCAATGTTATACCATTGCAGTAGGTAATTTGAAATTAATAATTGGACATTTTTTTACGAGATTCTTTTAAAATGCGGGCTAAATTTCTAGTTATTTACATAAATAAATATTTGTATTCAAGTGATTATAAATAATAAATGCACATTTTTTTTTCAAATTGCTCAATTGAACAATCGGCATTATTTTGAGCCTAGTTGTGAGATTATTTCCTTTGTATCTTACTAGAGTAGGTAATAATATCAAAGTAATAGGTTGATAATTTGAAGTCGTGCATGAGCATATTAATTAGCCTCAAAAAAATCTCTAAAAACTTAACTACCCATACAGTTTTGCTATTTGAATTAAAAAATAAAAATAAACTATAATAACCTAACCAGACATAATAATGAAATGAATGATACTTGTGAGTATGTCCTCGTTTCTTTCACATAAAATGTTTTAGAAAATAAAAATAAAGTTATCAAAATAACTCAATTGAATCTCTCTATACTTACGATTTAGTACAAAAAAAGTCATTACAAACCATAGTACAAATGCTTGCACATTAATATTTATCTGTATTTCAATGTCCATGTCTTAAAATTCAATTATAATTTAATTTAAGACTGTTACCAATCTCTAAAGAAAAATACATTTCTCAAAATTAGTCACTGTCCGTTATACAGATACGAGTACAGAAATGATTTTAAAATGCAAATTTTCAAGATTTTACAAAAAAAAATCGTATACTCTGTACCTACCTAAAAGTACTATCTAAATGTAAAGTATGCAGTTTTTAAAATCAAACTTGATCCATAAACAATCTCAATTTTGTGATTAAATTAAAGAGCAAATCTCAAGTGATGATTGCTTTGCTATATACCTTACAATTATATTTAAATAAAATGAAATAGTTCTGCTTTTCACAGGTTTGGTTATACCAGATATGAAAAATTTTACATATTGTCAAATGGTATCCTTGTCAAATTTACTTTTTCTAGTTTTTAGCATCAGTTTTTTGCATTTCATTGAATCTATCAATGTATGTAATAGTCCTAAAACGTATTTAAAGGGACAGTCTGTTTTGGGATGAATCAGTTGTATTTTGACCTGTTTGTTTGAGAATATCTTGGCTATCTCAAGATAAAGATAGAAAAATTATAAGAAAAATAATAGCTGATTTGTCTGAAAACAGGCTGTCTAAATGTAAGTCTAAATTTCAAAAGCGTTTTCAAAATAAGCCTTGTCTACACCTACAAAAATCTTTTTAATTTTTTGATCTGACTTTTTTCCATTAGGCCTATAGACCGATACCTAGATACTAGATAGATACAATTACGTGTGTTATCTTGAATTTTATTTTGTTCAAGTTCAAGTCGAAATTCAAGTTAGTTTTGTGAGAAATATCAAATCAAAAGTTATAGTTTTTGGCTAAGGTTTGGCTTTTACAAAAATTGAAAAAATACTACCCTATACAGAATACAAGTATCTACGTAGTATCAGCCAGTCTGAAAGATTTGCTCAACTTTTTTAAATCACAGATAATTCCAATGTATTACATCTACTGATACTACTACTAGATATTTCAAGTATCTCTTCTAAATTACTTGCATTTTACCGTAATCGATTTAATTCAATTGTATCTGTATTTTGTATTGTATTGGGACCAATTCGATTGAACAATTCATAGAATATCAAGTCTTTAAATTTTATTTCAATTAAAAAGCACCTTTGCCAATCTCCCCATAATATGAACTCTATATATCTGTAATCTCTAGTTCAAGGTTTTTTTCTTCAAAATCACAAAGCTCATCTAAAATCATTTGTTAATTCCAACCCATTAAGCAATTCGAGATAATTTTTAAACCTTTTTGTTCTATCAGCAATAGTCAGTAGTTATATCTACTTACCTGTGATACTGTGTAAATACTAGAAATTTTAAACCTCTCCAATCAGGTTTTTTCTTTAATTCTTTAGTAAATTGTAATTAAGTTCATTTACATAACCTTATAGTATAGATTGATTTGAATTTACCAGAAACTGAAAAACAATTGAAACTTAAGATTAATTACAGCTACTTGCACAATCCTCAATTTATTTGCCAACACCATCGTAATTATTAGTACAAAAAGATTTTTAATAATAATAATAAATGCTAAATACTTGCAAAATATAACTAGGTAGTATAATAGTAACCTATGTATGTTCGTATAGTTAGGAATAGGACAAAAGAATTCTTGGGTATCAAATATATTTGAATCCGTGTCAAGCAAAATGTATGCCATACTTGTTCTTGCCTTTTAAATTTCAATTTTTTAAACTTGTAATAAGCACTATAGGTATTAATACTGTATCCTAAAAAATATTCATTCATATCATATTGTACATGTGAACAATGTATTATACTGATATGCAGTAAGTATAGTTCTTTTAAAAAAATTCTCAAGTGACTAATTCACCTTTCATACGACCACTTAACACTAACTCTTTAGATCCTTGACTTTGACTTTGAGGATAAATGAAATGCCGAATTTGGGTGTAGCACATTTATCAACTATCAAGTAGTGTATTTCAAATACCAAAACTTATTAGAGGAATTCATATTCAAATTTTTTCAAATTCAAAATCAAGTAAATTTTGCATAAATTGCAATTTTTTAAATTTTTACATGATTTCAGGCAACTGGTATCCCTACTCCCTACTTTGCATTACTATTAGAATTTCTTAATCAAATAATAAGTAATAGGACCGATTGTTTTTACAAGCTTTTTCTAGTTAAAAAAATGCAAAAAATTGGCTTTGATTTAATTTTGAGAATTTTTAAGCTTACCTAAAAACGTCTATTAGAACTGAAATTTTTGGAAACAACTAAATTTATAAATACAGATCAGGTACCTTTAGAATTTATTTCTACATGTTAATCTATCATATATGCGAGCTTTATATTTCAGACTTTTATTTTCTAATTTCTGATTTCTGACCCCTTTATCTATTGCAGGTAATAGGTACCCTATATGATATTTAGTTACATTTCCTAAGGCTTATCCTCGTCCAGAAAGATTTTTGAGAAAGAAAAAACTTTGAGAAATTAGGTTTAAAATTTATGTTCAAATGATTTTAAAATTTTAATTGGTATAATCAGATCATGAAATTCAAATGGGTATACATATATGTATGCTTAACCTTAATCTTTATCTCAATCTCAATCTAATCTCATCTGACCAGTATACTAGTAATCTACATAGTGGGCAAAAAAACGAGCAAAAAATGCGATTTAAAATATAGATCAGTTTCAATTAATAATATGATCATCATGCAACTGAAGTATCTATAATACTGTGTAGTAGCTTCAGGCTTACAGTTAGATAAATAAAATGAAATTAATGAATGAAATATGGGTTTTTGTAAGTAAATTTTGTACCTACTTTAATCAGAAATATTTTGGATAAAAAAAATGATAATGAAATTTGGATCTTTCTTTCGTTTCGACAATGATGATTCTAAGCAGAGAAACTTTCATAAATCAAAATCTGTCAAATTTTATGGATTCTCTTGCAGGGGAACCACAGTTTCCTATGGACTAATAGACCAATAGCCAATGGCTGATATTTTTTTTTCTTGAAAAAAAATGCCAAAATGACAGTCAGAGTTATATTTTATTATTTGTTCTGTTAATTTGACATGCAAAAGGGGATAGGCTATTGGATATTTAGGAAGTTTTTGAAAATTTGACCTGGTTCAAAAGAAAATTTGGACCATTACTTATACTTGTAAGGTATATGGGGTCTGATATGTATTGTATTGTATGAGGTTTTTTATGAAATGAAATTTAAATGTCAACTCTACCAGCCCATAAGATCCGTATTGAATTTCATTTCACTTCTACCTTTACAGGTAGAGATCTTGGAAATTTTAAATTGTGATTAGATTACAGAATTGTTCTTGTTCTTGTTTACCTCACAAGCAAACATTCACAAAATTGCTCAAATTTTTTCAAAATATTGTTTTTTGGGACTTAAATGCTAACAAAATCTTTAGGTTTTTTCCCTATTGAAAGTATCTAATTTTGATTATCTTTTTAAAAAATGTTATCAGTTTCGATAGGCTTTCTGGCTGGCCTTTATATGAGGTTTAACATGCAATGTAAAGGCCTAAAAGCCGAAGATATCCTTTCAGGTAAAGCCTCAAAATGAATCCTCGAATTTTGAAATTTTTTTTGATTTTACTCAAAAGAAATATAATACGAGTATAGGATCAAAAATCTTGGCAATGTTTTCAGTTTTTGTGACAAAAGTATTGGCTTACTTGTAACTCTCGATCTCAAGCTCAAGCTAAGCTAAAATTCAAGATTCAAGTTCATTAGGTCTATTACATATTTATATTGCCTTTAAGAAATAAATAGTCATTGGACTGGCAAATATGATACAAGTTAGTAGGGGAGTACAAAAACCTATAGGCAGGTATAATATATAGGGTAGAATTTACAGTATTGATCATGAATCCTGCTGATGTGAAATTTAACAATTGGACTTTGGTCAAAACTCAATTTATGAGTGAAATATCGTATTTTAATTAAACCAACAATTTGGATTGTGGCTTTACTCCAAATTTCACCTGAGTTTGAATTTGAGTCGGAATTTCTGTCAAGAATTATACTTATAGATACAATACATAGATAGATAGATACTTTTGAAAAATGTCAGCCAAAAAATGGCCAATTATTTTGAATGGCCTACCTAAAAGCTTAAAGGTCAAATTAATTAGAAACCTAGTGTAATTTTAGTCAAAGGTAAAATAAACATTGTTGATCTTGTTCTAGTTTTGATCTTTTGAACATTGAAACAAAAACTAATAGATAGATAAGGACCTTATCATAAGGTATATCCTTACTAAACTAGAATTAAGAATAAGTAATAAATATCTTTAATTAGATGTCAAAGTAAATTGTAATGGCTGAAATTAGACACAAATTTAATAACAGATTATCTGGTAGAACCACAATTTACAATTCAAACTTGTCTTTATAAGCAAAAAAATTTTGGAAAATTTTAGATTTGCCTAATTCAAATACTTGCTAATATAAAGATAAATTCATCGACTATCATCAAAATATCTCTCATTTTTGAATTTTATCCAATTCGGATCAAATGATCTATTCGGCTTTCTGGCATTTCCATGTTAAACCCCATAT
This sequence comes from Nanhermannia cf. coronata Gr-Ori-00579, assembly GCA_034699045.1. Lineage (NCBI taxonomy): Eukaryota > Metazoa > Arthropoda > Arachnida > Sarcoptiformes > Nanhermanniidae > Nanhermannia > Nanhermannia cf. coronata Gr-Ori-00579. The sequence continues at coordinate 14,712 of JAQIXA010001839.1, forward strand.
AAAGGCCATTATAACCCGAAGATATCCTTTTGCCCAAAATTTTAGCAATAGTTATGTCAAATATACACGGGGAAACTGACATAGCCTATAAAGTCTTACAAATTTTCGAAATTTTTTGAAAGTTATATGCCTATAACAGCATTACAGCTATTACTGCTATTAGGTATGTATTTTAAATTTTTGTCACTTGATTTTGTGACATTACATTTTTACACTAGATAGATAAATGACTTGTATTTGAACTTATCTTGTCACTTTGAATGTGTGTAAATAATTGTAATTCAAGTAATTTTTGCACATGCAATTTGATATGGGATCTAGGATACCTTAGATGTAATGTAGATTTGAATTACTAGAGATCAAATGATCTGATAATTTTTTCGTGAACTTCGCTCAAATTCTCAAATAATTTACTTTTTTTTTCTTATCATTTTTATGCCAGAAGCTCATATGTCTTGTATCAGAGCTTTAAGTAGTCTAGAAGGTTATACATATATAAGTACTAGTAGTAGTAATTGTAATGGTAATTTTGATCAAAAAATTGCATGCATGATTTCAAAATAATGTTTCAATCTGAATACATCAGTTGATCATATATATGATTATTGAACCTGTACTTATTTTCCTTATTTTTTTAGATCAAAATATTTAGATTTAAGAAATCGGAACAAAGAGCCTAGGACAATGTATTGTATTGTAGTACAATGCGTAAATGATGATGATGAATTATAGAATATTTAGATTAATAATGGTTCAAGATCAGCAGAACAAATGGATTATTATGATTATCAAGTATTATTTTATCGAGGATAAAAACGAAATACTACAGAATAATCATGACCCAAACAATTTACTTATTTATCTAGGTAAAAGGATACATCCATTGTAATACATACTACCTAATACCTATTATAGTAATACGACACAAGTAGGTACAAAATACAAAATTATTGAAATTATTTATCAAAATATACAATTTAATATGCAATTTTGTATTTGGGTGAACTTGAATCTGAGTCTGAAATCTGAAATCTGATCTGAAATTTGAATAATAATCGGTAATCAATAAATTAGGTAAATATAGACATAATATATATGGTACAGAATAATATTGTCTTTAGGAAAACAAGGCTTATGATTAGCTTTAATTTTTAAGAAATATAGGTACCTTGAATCAAGAATGCTTAATTTTTTTTAGTTTCGAAATTTTGCTTACAAGAGATAAATTTTGATCACTAAATTGGGCATTGAAGTGTCTTTTAATTATAAGTAGTTGACCTAGAGGTCTAAAATTTTCAAAAAACTTTAATCCAAAATCAGCGGTCTTTAATAGTAGGGTATAATCAAGCTTAAATAATAGTACATAGACCAATTTTCCTAATACTTTATGAGTAATACGGCTGTATTTATATTTTTTGATCTGAAATTTTTAAAATTTCCTGCATTTTCTACGGCTTAAAAGATCTTGAAAATCTTGGAATCATTATATTTCAACTACTGGTATTGAAGTAGGAAAACTAGGAGAAGTCATAAATATTCGGATAAACATCTGTAAAATACACTCTAGTAAATATTCTATTACCTATATATGTACGAGTATTACAGTAAATTTCAAATCTAGATACATTGACCAGAGTTTAAAAACAAGTTTAGCAAAAATCTTTTTAAATTTTTTTGTATTTAGCTTCTGGCATTGGGTCGTTCTCGGTGAGAAAACTAAACTAAGCTACCTGCTTTATACTAGTGCCATTACTATTACTATACTATTTTTTTTGATACAAAGTCAGATTAAATAAATATAAATCTTGTAATTTAAATGGTCAAGTTAGCTTATGGCCAGTATGGATTTGAACTGTATAAGATGCTAAGAAAAAGTAATATCTTGAGGGCAATATAAAAACTAATTTTATTGAGAATTGAGAGTCAAATACACCTGTAACCTACTATGAAATAGTAAAATGTATGCACATTTAAATTGCAATTGCAATCCAATGCATTTTTATTTTTATAATTTAGTTTAAGAGAACTTGCAGGTCATAAATTTGTAGATTAAATCGAATCGTTGCACCTATATCTAAATGCTGATTCTGGTAATGATGAATGGATTGAAATTTGAAATCGAATGCACTTGCCAATAAAATCGTTTATTAGAGGTCATTAAAATACTTATAGGTATTTCAAGATCGAGGACTTTCTGATCTCAAAAACATAATTTATTTACCTTCTGTACTTGATAGATTGAAATCGATAATAGTAATAGTAACAGAGCATACGAAAATGGGTCTTTTGGCTATAGTTTAATAATTTAGTTCAAAATTTCGAAATTTTTTAGAGATCTATATAAGTCAACGGGGTCTGAATAGTAGTATAGTAACTTAAAACCTTCATAATTAAATTACAAAACTTGACAAATTGACAAATTGACAAAAATCAAACTTGCAATTTCTCAAAATTTCTCAAAAATTAAAAGATACATAATACCATAATACTTTAAGTATTTCAAATAGAAATTTGAAACAGAAGCACCTTTGTTAAAAATATTGCAATTTTGGGCATGTTATTCATTAAAATATCACTGAAATGATACAAAAATGATTCTTTCAATAAGAAATTGAAATATTTTTGTTTTTATCAAAGTTACATCAAAATTATTGTAAATCTTAAGTATCCTACACAATTAAGGTGATACATAGTATCTTGGTAAAAATTTTGTAAACTTTTAAGATTTACCTTGTTTGAAGTTCCTTTAGCTTTAGACAGATACATTAGATATAATATTTGAGATTTTTTCTAAAACTTGTTTCATTTTGGTATTCAAGAGATTCTTGGAATCTTATTATGTGTAAGTTCTATTTTTGAAGAAGTGAATAAAATTTCTAGTCCTTTGGCTTTATTTGCTTTAACCCAAGTATACATTTTATTTATAAAAGATTGAAATGTCTTTTTATTTGGCTCTGATATATGAAACCTATCATTAGTACCAAAGATGATAAGTGTAGAATAGACATTTTGAATTGGTATTGTATTTTTTTTTGGATTTGATGGGAACTTACTGTTTTCCAAAATAGATAAGAATAAGGATTCCACACACACATAAAATTTAAAAGCATCAGTCAATCCAAAATTGGATATCTTGTGTATAAAAAACTACTTAATAATTATTCATCATTTGCAAGCATTTGGTTTCATTTTTTGGCAAGTTTTAAAAAATATTATTATAAACTTTACATATATTGTCCTTAATGACAGGTATAACTATAGCTTGTTCAAGTAGCTTTCATATCTATTAAAATTAAACAAGTAAAGGAATCCATAGGTCAGAAAAATTCTAAATTTTGTCGGTTATTCTTGTGCTCGATTCAGCTACTAAATTAAATCAAATAAAGTTTGGAAACTTTTGATAACTTTTGTGACTCGTAATGTCCTCAAGATAGTACCATATAGGTTTTTAGTCAAAAGTAATTATAACATAGCGTGTTATAGCTATAGCTTTTGCCAATAAATGGCAAAAGAATCACAAAAAAATTATTTCAAAAAATTACATTTTCAAAAAATTTTTAATATCCAAAATTATCATCCTATAGTAGAGTAACTACTGTAGGACAAAACCCGGTAACTGATATTCATAAAAATTGCCAAAAATTTGATGTTTTAAATTATTTTGGCTTTATGACCAATTCAATTTCAAAACTTTACTTATGAGATTTAATTTTGGCTTTATGAATCTTCCCAATACTTCAATCAAACTTTTTATCAACTTTTTCAGCAAGTCTTATTAAAAATATACTTATCTGTAGTCTGTACATACTACTAGATTAGTACTTTTTTTGAGATTTCACTTACTGACCGATTTTACAATAATTTCTCACCTGTTTATACCTACATATATACTCGTACATACTTATACCTATTACCTATTGATAAATGAATCTCAAATCTCGATTTACAATCTCAGATGTGAGTAGGCTGGGAAAGGCGTTTTAAATTGCTTGGGTTTTTTATGAATTTTTTCTTTAAATTCTTCAACAATACTCATGTACTGGTCGTATGTTCTACTCTTAAGATTAGTCCAAGACCAATAGGTATAGGTATGTATAATATGATGTTAGTATCAACAAAAATGTGAAATACTTGTAATAATGAGTAAATTATGCCGTGTTTGTGAAGAAAACCTCGTTTCTCATATTATTTTTCTGAAGATTTTAAATGCTCCTGAGAGATCCCCCTTTACATACACTTGTATGCCTAGGGTCAAGATTTGAAATTTTTTTGATTCTAATCAAGTAAAAATGGCTTTTAGATTTAATACTAGAGATTGGGATTTGAAATTTTAGTTTGGGCTCACGAGTTTGAGCAAAAAAGGGCTATAATGCCCATTATATCCGTCTGTTTTAAAGTTTTATATTGCTGTAAATGTTCAAATATTATCTACTGATATGAGTACTTGCTAATTTTTTCCGAATTCTGAGATGGTCTTGGCCATTTAATTTTTGTGGGTTTGGGCATTTCGACTTTTATTAAATTTATTACTGTGTCATTTGAATTGCCTACTGCTTTCGATGACATCAACTTTGGTTTAAATAGGCATATACTGTACTACGTATAGATATCTGCCTAGCTTGGCGAATTTTATGGTAATTATCCAAAATGTTTGGGCCTTTTTTATTATTCAAAAAGGAACTATCTGAGAATCTCAAGATTTTAATTATTTTACCTGTTTATATTTCATTTCAGTACTTCAGTAACGACTACCTACACCTACTTAAATCTCACAAATTTTAAAAATATTCCTTTGAAATTGATATGAGCATATAATTACCTACCTACTTATGTATGCAAATTTCAAAGTAAATTTTAAGGTTTAGATGCTTTAAGTGAACTTTTAGGATCTAAAAGTTTCAAATAATGATAATGAATCGTGATGGGTTAACTAATTTTACAAAATTATTGACAAATTAGATCACTTTTTTGCTTGTAAGGTATTTTATCTTTAAAATATAAGATTTAGACAAACAAAATTTTGGAAATTTTGATAGATTTTTAATAGAAATCAAAAAATCGTAAAAATAACGATATAAGTATTAAGGATCTAGTTAGCAATGTCAATTTTGATATTTTTTAGTGATAAGCATACCTATAGTTAGAATAGTACAGCTTTAATAAGCTAAAGTAAACTTTAAAAAAAGTGATTTTAATTTTTTCAATTCCTTTCTTACAGATCTTATCAAGGATCAAAATCAAGTTTAAGAACCTCTTACTCGATGTACTGGTACTGCTAAATAAGGACATGGTGCAAAAATGAAACTCACAATGAAATCTTAATGACTATTCAAATAATAATACCTTGAGTTATCTATACTATATCTGTATCTGAATTCAGAGTTCTGAAATTGTAGAAAAGGAGTTAAGTGTCCAGTCCCGTTTTTCCAAAATAATTGATCCTATTCAAAATTCAATCCCAGGTTCAAGTGTATGCCTTTTTGAAATATTTTATAAACTCGTATTAAAAGTGACATGCTGAACATGAGAAACACTTAAAAAAGACCATTTTCGATTTCCTTACATAACCCACCTATGTAAAGGATAATAAGTGTCTAATTATAAGGGAAAGTAAGAGATTTTTTTAAGAGTAAAATGGAGATTTCAGAATCACCTATGACCTTTTGTGGTCCATTTATCACCGTAGTCTCAGTCGATGGAGGTCTTCCATGTGGAAATAAATTGACGGTTATAACGCCTACAGAAATTGGGAAAAATTCACAAAATACTTATGTCCATAATCCAGCTGGGCCTACAAGTACAAGTAATGGTCATAATGGGCAAATTGGTGAATTTATTAATCATGAAAAAAATGAAATTGTCGATGATTTTTGTGGGTTCGGTTCGAATTTTGCAAATAAAAGTGCGGAAAATAACGGGACAAAATCCGCCTACATCACAATACTAGATTTACACCAAGATTTGAACCATAGTTCTGATGAGGATATGGAGGTTGTACTGTGCAAGAATAAGCAAAGGTCAATTATCAATATTTCAAATGAAATTGAGAATGATAATGAAATTGAGAAAAACTATGGACTTTTAACACCAGACGAGATTGAAGTAATTTCAGCACCTAAACCAAAAGCACGACTATCTCGATCTGTTTCAGAGAGTTGGAAAAAAGTGAAGAAATGTTCAGTAATTGATGATACACTTGTAGGAGGTGGTGGAAAAATTGAAGAAGTTCAACTTCAAAGGATTATTGGGCAAAGGTTGGGGTTTGGTTTGAGATTCGAAGGTGGTGGAAATTCAGCAGAAAATCCAAATCAGATGGTTCGTGAATTATTTGTTCAATCTTGTGTGGCAGATTCTCCAGCTGGGAAAGTTATGACGAGTTGGGGTGGTATGGCTGAAGGTGACCAGATTCTGGCCATAAATTGCACCCCGGTTACTTCAATGACAAGAATCGGTTGTGTCCAAACACTTAAGGAAACTTCGGAACTCGTCAAATTACTCATAAGACATGGGGGGAAATCGCGAAAAGTAATTTCAACAACACCTCAGATTATTGGAGAAGTGCTTAAAAAACCTCGAGTAGATAACTCTGGATGTGATCAGGGGATTGTAGATGTCAAAAGACCGAAACTTGTTGGTGATGAGGAAAATGGAGAGAATGAGAGAGGTAGAGAAAAAGTTAAAACACCTCCACCTCCACCACAAGCTCCTCCAAGAAAATCGTCAAAAACTCGACAAAATCAAGGTAAAAATTTCAATAAATCTAATGTTTCAATTGAAAACATTTAGATTTAAGTTCCATTTAGACTTAACCCAATGGAGTCCAGTATCTATGGGAAGAAAAAATGGCCTAAAAGTCCAAAATAACAATTTGCTAAAAATGTT
>JAQIXA010001840.1:0-21577 GCA_034699045.1 Nanhermannia cf. coronata Gr-Ori-00579
CGTCACCTTTTGCCCCACTGTGACCAAACGGCACCAGTTGGACATATGGACCAAAAGACTTATTTAATCTCCTTAATGAGACGATCATTTTGAGCTATTGCATGATTTTTTTGTAAATATTTATATAAGGTTTTGGGTTTTTGGGCGCCAAATTTCAAAATTTCGAAAATATCAAAAAGCAAAGTAGCCTAGTTTCAGCACATGATCCCTACGATCATTTTAAGACCTTGTTGAATGAAATCGGAGTAAAACTGTAGAAGTTACCTTGATGCATCCGAATCCGGTAGTATCTTATTATATGATTTCTAGAACTAATTTTGAGAGAGTATAACTTCAAATCGAGTCAAAATTTCCCAAATTATCCAAATTTTTGAGACTTTTCCTAGACTTTAGAGAATTTTATCAAAGAATATCTTTGGCTTTCAAGCCTTTGCATGTTAAACCTCATATAAAGGCCAGAAAGCCATTAGAACCCAAAGATATCCTTCACAAATATCAAACCGAAATTATACCTTGGTGAAATGTACATTTACAAGTGTAGAAATGTACAATTTTTCTCAAGATTTGTGGTTTTTTTTTGCGATCCTTTTGTCCAAAATTTTTGAATAAATGGTTCAAGTCAAAGAAAAGTGAATAATAAAAAAAATTTATGGATATTACTCTTTTTTTCCAAAGTTTTATTTTGTTCTGTGGATGTTCTGCACGAGTCTGGATTCTGGCTGAATTAATGTGTTCTCAGGTATTCATTCATAATCATAAATTGCATTAAATGTATTCAAAATAATAAGAGTGCATATGTGCAATATATTCAGTTTTAAATAAAAATGTTCAAAAACTCGGATATATCACTGTTAGTAATTCTAGATTGGTATATCTATTAAGTACCTACTACTTGGGGGCATATGGCAAGGCGTTGGCCCCCGCCAAGAAAATGTAAAAAAAATTTGAGAAATAAGACCCTTGTGATATGAACCTTTATTTCAACAAATTGAATTTATAAACATCTCTAGATAGAGACAGATATGTACTTTTAAAATTAGTAAAAAAATCTTCTAGTTCAGCTTTGAAAAACTAAATTTTGGCTCTAATTTGTAAAGAGGAGCATCCAATCTTTTTTTGAATTTAACCAAAAATTCCCTACAACTTTTGTTGAAAGACTTTTATATAGGAATTTAAAATTAGATTTTATAAAGTTCGAATTTTATGATAAGAAAAGTTCAAAGTTTGCTAAATTCTCTTAAAGGATATCTTTGGGTTCTAATGGGTTTTCTGGCCTTTATATGAGGTTTAACATGCAAAGGCCTGAAAACCGAACACATCCAAAAGGTTTATATTTATGCAAGTAACAGTAGGGTACAGATATATAAATGCTGTCTTACCATTAGTTTATGTAAAAATAAATTTCAAAAAATCTAAAATTTGCCTTAAAAGAATATTTTCAATAGATTTTATGCGAGCGAAGCGAGCACTTACTATTTAATAATATGATTCCACTTTATTCATCTGTTTATTGGTTTGTCTAGGTGATAAATCGAAAAATTTTGAATCAATTTTAACCAAATTTGGCATGAAGGACCCTTATAAGGTCTAGTTGTGCCATTTTAACAAAAAAAATCAGATTGTCTTAATCTTTGAGGTATTTAAGACCCTAAAGGGTCTACATTCTACATGTTAATCAAATAGGAAAAAACCAAAAAATGAAATTTAAGTAGCTAGTAGAAGTCATTCAGGGTCATTCGGGATTCCGAAAAGGATATCTGTTTGACCCGAAAGTTGACATTTGGTCCAAAAAATGGGATAATTTGAGCTCTAATTATACAATTATTAATAATTCACTTTTTTTGAACAGTTAATTAAATCCTAGTTTTATGTAATTTTTACAGAAACGCAGGATCATACATCTAATAAAGTTATTAAAAATCGAAAATTTCGAGTTTTCAAATCTTTTTCGACTTTTTCTTTGAACTTTATAGCTCTATAAATTCTTTGATAAGAAAATTTGGTTGTAAAAACTGGAAATATTTTGAAATATTTGAAGATACTTGTAGGTAATTTCTCTCATTCATAAACATAAGTACCCTACATAATCCCTTAATTTTGTCCATAAAAATACCTAGTTAAATAGTTAAATACATGATATAAAACATGTAAAATGTACGATAATCTATTATATTGTTGTTTTTAAAACTTAGAATTATTGGTAATTGTTAAGAATTTAGTGGTTTAGTGGGTCAGGTGTACTTTTTGAGGTAAACCACATGGGAAATGGATGATAACAGACAATAAAATATAAATAAAAGACCCACGCTGTTTAATCCTTCAAAATTTTCTAAGTTTTAAGTCCTCAGTTTAAATGTGAAGGGACAAGGGTTCTCAATTAAGGTCCCTTGAGCCCAGTAATTTTTTTTGAAATATTTGAAATTTGACTCTTTTTCTTAAGAAAGTTCCCATATACCTGGCTGGCATGGGCTGAAGCCTTCAGTTAGATTAGGCCAGACATACCTCACATTAGAGTATGACATATCTTTTCAATAATTTATCTATTAAATCTATTTATTTACTTACTTGTATAGTTTTCAAAGGGGTTTAAAATACCTCAATTTTTGATAACATTTTCAAAATCAATTGGATCAAAATGCCAAATATCAAAATAACTTTGAAAAATTTTAAAAATTTAGATCTTAAGATATTGCAACTTTCGTTGAGTCCAGTATTCCAAATTTCAAAAAATTTGAACTAAAATTCATGTAAAATTAACGAGTTTATTTACAAAGGCTTCGATTTAATCTCATCCTTATTTTGGTTGAATTTACCCCTATATTTCTGGTCAAATTGCATGAATTAATCCAAAATTAATTAAAAATCCTAACCTAACCTAAACTAAGCTAATTTTTGTGTTAATTTCATACAGATTAAACCAATAATATTTGGGTAAATTCAACCAAAATAGGGATGAGATTAAACCCAAGTCTTTTAAAATTCTAGAAAACCCATAGAAAATGTCCAAGTTTTGAAAATTTTTGTCTTTCGATACCGAATATTCTACAATTTGTCAAAATTTTCCATATTTTTAGGTTTAAGTTTTCTTAATGTTAATAATATCCGTATTATCTATTTTTGCTCTAACTGTAAGTAAAAAATCCTAACCTAACCTACATAAACTAAAAATATTTGATTTTAATTTATACAGGGTAAAGATAGACCTAAAATATAGGGGTAAATTCAACCAAAATAGGGATGAGATTAAATTTGAGTCATTAATAAAAATACTTTTGAATTTTGATAAAATTGCATTTAAAATTTCGTATTTGAGTCCGATTTGAAAAATTGAACAAGATATTATAGAATTTTTTTTGACATTTTTGTCTTTTGACCAAATGTCCAAAAGGTTATTTTAAATTTTGAGTGAATTTGTGAGAATTGAGGGTTCCGCCTTCGCCGCCTTCGTAAATTTCAAAAAATTTTGAAAACTTGAAGTTAAACCTCTAAAACAAAAACCGAAATTTTTGAAGAGACTTTGAGTTTAAAATGTAGATTAAAATTCACTCATTATCCTTAAAACTAACATTATAACAAGTACCTATCATAAGACTTAAGACCCAGTAGTACCATAGTACAGTAGTACAAGTCTTCAAAAATGTTCAAATTTCTTGAATTTTCTTGTACTTTTTCGAGGTAAATGAAATGGGCCGAAGCCGACTCTCGAAAAATTCATTTTGAGTCCTTCTGAGAAACAAAGCCATTACAAAATAATTTAAAACTATGTTCATAAGCTCATGATATTAATATACAAAGCAAATACTACTAGTACTATGTACTGTAGTAGTGAATTGTAAGTATAATAAGTAATATACATAAAAATAAAAATAAACATAAAAATAAAAGGTAATGAGAGAAATGAAAGCCGGAAATATGAAAATGAGATTCGTGGTCAACTCATTCAGACCAGAATATGAAATTCTGCATTTTTTGAGACTTATTTCGAAATTTTTTTTAGAATCTTTAAATTTTTAATTAGACTTCTCTAGACTCATGGTGTAATTATCGAATAAAATAAAGTACCCTACCTATACAATTAGATTAGAAAATTCAAAAACTAAAAGTATCTCAAGTCAAATCAAAGTATCCTACCTTACCTAGTATAATATACGATACAGAATACTGTTATGTGTTTCGTATTTGTATCTTTCCTTAGAATATGACATTTTTATCTATCAAATCTACTTAGGTATTTACTTGTATTGTTTTCAAAGGAGTTTAAAATACCTCGATTTGATAACATTTTCTGTCAATTGGGTCAAAATTACTCGAAAAATGAAAATTTTGACCTTAAAATGTTCGTTTCCCTTCAAAATCAGCTTTCAAATTTCAAAAATTTGGCCTAAATTTCATGTAAATTGACGAGTTTAGCATCAATATCTCAAGAATTTTCAAAATTTTGAGTTTTCCCATAGGTTCACCTAAAGGAGATGATACTGATTGAATTATTTTTACTACAAAAGAATTCATATTTGAAAAATTTTGTCTTGTCTTTTGATGCCGAATATTTTTTAACAATGCAAAATTTTGAAATTTTAAAGAATAGTTTGAGTGTTCGTTATAATAGCTATAGGTAATATAAAATTTTATCTGAGTTTTCACATTTGAATTTGAATTCCCTACGTTAAAGGTTATAGGGAAAGCGTTGTATAGAGGTCATTAGGAGCAAAGGATCTAATTTCAGGACTTTTAGGCCTTTGTATGTTAAATCTATATTATAAGCAAAGAATAGTAGTTCATTATGTCACGCTTTTTTTACCAGCAAGTCTTCTTCTCTAATACAAAATCCTATTCCTATTCTTATGTGCTTATATACTATGCCAGCTAGAGTAGGTAGTACTTATACTTCTTTTTTGGTGCCATGTTAAGGCGCTGCATTAACTACTATGTTATTTCTGTTGACGCGGGCGATGCGGGCTCGACTCAAATTATATTTGAACTTTTTTGTGTTTTTTTTGTTATTTTCCTAATTTTTGACTTTTTTAAGGTCAAATTAACAGTCCAAAAGAATTTTTGGGCTTCAATACCTAGTTTATAATAATTGTATGAAGAGGATTTTTATATAGGATCTAAAGTCTAATCTACCAAGTCTATATAGGATCTAAAGGAGTCTATAGGAGTCTAATAGGAGTCTAAAGGAGTCTATATAGGATCTAAAGTCTAATCTAATCTGGTAGTTTTGCTACCAGAATTTTTTTGAAAAAAAATTAAATCCCCCCCCCCCTGGGGTTCCCAATTCCCATGTCAATCAAAAAATGCAGTTTACGTGGCTAATATCCGTAGGAGTAATCGATGACGGAATAATCGGTTCGGTTTGACCCTGAAATTTCCTTTTGACCTCGGAAATTGACCTTTAAACTCAAAAAATGTGGCAAATTGAGATTTTTTGGGGTACTTGCAGACGAAGATTTTGATTTGAACTCGGATCTTTTTGTTTTAAAAAATTGTGGTTATGTTATTTTCAATATTTTGCTCGTTCAATTTATAATCAACTGTGGTAGTTGATTAAATCCTAATATTGTAGTAAACATTTTGCTAAATTGCGAAAAATTTATGATTAATTTCTAGTTCTAGTTAAACATATGTTTGCATCACATCCAGGAATATTTTGTCAAAACATTTTGTCGTGGATAATTTAAAATAAAATTTAAAATAAAATTTACTCATTTGAATAAATTTCTATTCCTGGGTATTTACATAATACCCATTATATACAATATGTACAAGCACCTATTATCCTTATAATAAAAGAATGTCATTTTTTTTGCTTTTATTAAACGAAATCTCGAGATATTCTAAACCAATTTACATTCTGTTTTTTTATTCGATTAACAAAGACATGGACCAAATTCCCGTGCGTGCAGAGATTTTTTGAATTTTGGTCCAGAATAAGGCCAAAAGTGATGAAAAGACGTCAACAATTGTCCAAAATGACCAAATTTTGGTAATTAGCTTATTTTGTAGGTCTTTTGATTTTAAATCTGTTTTAAAAAAAAGCATTTTCAATAAATGCTGGGGCTAAATATAAAAATCATTTTCTAACCTAAAAAGACTGTAACCCCTACAGTCCATAAATACTAATACTTTAATACTAAACTAATACTAATACTAATACTAATACATATTTATTTTTATAATTTATTAGTAGTAATTATTATACCTACACTCAAAAAAATCCGGTGATGATTTTTTCCGGTGAAATTTTATAGTGCCTACAAAATGGTGATAATTTTTTGTCAAAATTTGGTAGTGAATTAGCAGTAACTACCAAATCATATTATTTTTTCGAGTGTAGGTAGTAGGTATGTTATGTAATAAATTAATAATTTCATTTTTTTGCATTTTTCGTATAAATTATTATTGTAAATTGTACTCGTAATAGGCATGGAACTGATATGTACCTACTAAATATACTATATTTACTAAGGATTAGTTCACGTTTATTACCTTATAATGAATAAATAAAATTTTAAATAGAAAAGAGAAAATACATAGGTATCTACGTAGTATTTAAAAGCTGTTTTGGAAATTAATAAATAACCTAATTAAAAAAATTATTATATTATAAATAAAACACCATACAATGGAATATTATGGTTACCTTACTTAAATAATATTTCAATTTAAACGAATTAATATAAAAATTTATTAAATTTTAAATTTTTCTTAATACTAAACTTTAAAATGGAATTAGGTGTAACTGAAATTCTTGTATTTTTGTTGCCATTTCTACTTGTAATATATCTTTATAGACAAAAATCCAAAAATCTGAATAAATCGAATAGATTACCGCGAGGTAAGCGTAATACAAATACTAATTTTTGCGGTAAATATCAATTTTTTTGTATTTTTTTAAAGGACCAGGTGGATTACCTTTTATTGGTGCTTTGTATTTGCTCAGTGCAAAACCAATCATTTCCTTAGCATATTTAGCCAAAAAATGGGGAAATATTTATACGTTTAATTTCGGTGGATTTAAGTAATTTTTATTTGAAAAAGCTCAGTGAACTTTTATACTAATCCTAAGTTCGGCTTTCAGGCCTTTTACATGTTAAACTTCATATAAAGGCCAGAAAGCCCATTTAAACCTAAAGATATATTTTTATGATTTTGAAAATATTATTAAGGGCTGTAATTTTGAATGATAACAAAGCGATGAAAGAATTTTTTGTCAAAAGTGACAGTGCGAATAGTCGATATTTACCGAAAGCTTGGGCTTGTAAAACCGAATCTGGTGGAAATTATGGTAATCATCTTTTTGAGATAATTTTTAAGAAAATTTTATAAACTCCGAATTTCAGGTGTGATATTTGGAAATGGGGCCACTTGGTCAAATCAAAGGAAATTTACAGTGAGAGCTTTGAAAGATTTTGGATTTGGTCGTAAATCAATGGAGGATATAATTATTATTGAAGTTGAAGAATTGATTGAAAAATTTAGTAAAAATTTGAACAAACGTATTGACATTGGAGGGGCTTTTAGTGGAGCTGTTCTAAATAGCATTTGGGGTATAGTAACTGGAGAAAGAAATGACCAGGATTGTCCAAAAATGGCAAAATTTTATGCTAATATAACAGCGTAAGTCTGCATAGCTCAAAAACTAATCAAATATCTCCCCATACGTCGTTGAAATAGTAATATCTAGGACTATGCCCTATAATAGGTCATAATTTTAATATTTTAAAAATTTTCTAAATAGCGATGCCGTAATCACAGGTGTATTATTTTTCCTTCCATGGATACTACACCTGGATACATTATTCGGTTGGATAATTCCAAATCCTGTCACGGCTTATATTCAAAGAAACCGAGTAATGTTGGGAGAAATGAGGTTCTTATTTTTACAAAATGTCAAAAAACCATTTTGACAATAGTATTTGTAGAAAAATTGTTCATGACCATAAGAAAACATACAATGAGAATGTGATGAGAGATTTTATTGATGTCCACCTAAGAGAAATTTATAAAACAAAGGATCAAAATTCAAGTTTCTACAAAATTGAAGGAGGTTTACAAAAAATAAATTTTGGAAATATTTAAAATAATTTTTAACTTTTTTAAAAAAATTTAGAAAGAAATTTAATCACGATAGTTTTTGACTTATTTCATGCTGGCGTTGAAACTACAAGTACAAGTCTATTGTGGGCTGTATTGCTCTTTGCCTTGAATCTGGAAAAACAAAGGTTTGGCAAAAGAATTGACAAAAATTTAACAAAGTAAATAAATATTTTAGAAAATTATATGAGGAAATTAAGAATGTAGCTGGGATTTCCGGATCTGTTCGATTAGAACATCGAAAAAAGTGAGTCTATACAAATTATTTGGGCTTAATGCTGCTATTAATTTTTTTGTAATTTCTAGCATGCCATACACTGAAGCATCAATAATAGAAGTAAAATTAATATCATTTTGAAAAGTTCAAATATTTGACTTATTTTGAGATTATTTTAAATTCAATTTTTATAATTCAAGGTTTTAAGAATTGGGTCCATAATTCCTATATCATTTCGAGCTGCTGCCGAAGACATAACCTATCAAAATTATATAATTCCAATGGGTACAATAATCCTTGGCAATATCTATAACGCCAATAATTCTTCTGAAGTTTGGACTAATCCTGAACAATTCAAACCTGAGAGATTCTTATCACCTGATGATGCCACGGTTTTGAGAAAAAATGAAGCATTCACCTCATTTGGGTTATATTTAATCATATAATATATGTTCTTAATACATATAGGTGGATAGGGATAGTTCGAAAATGTTTTTGAATTGAAAAGATATTTCTTGCTATTTTATTTGTTATCCATGTTAAATATCGTGTAAAGGCCAGAAAGCCCAATATAGCCAAAAAATATTCTGTTTTCGAAAGGTATTATCAACTTTAAGAATAATTTTAAGTTATATAGCGGACTTTCTGGCTTTTATACGAGGTCTAACATGTGTAAAAAGATCTGAAAATGACGGCTAAAAGGTGTCTATAAAACGTTTCATTATTTAACCTAATCTATAATCTACCCCCTGTACATATATATAATTGATATATAAATTGAATATAACATAATTTTTGTAATTTTAAAATTTCAGTTTGGGTAAAAGGAATTGTCTGGGTGAGCAAATGGCCATGGATCAACTCTTTCTCTTCATTTCAAATATTTTTCAAAGATTTCAAATTATTCCAGATCCTTCTAAGACAATTCCTAGTGAAATCAAACCTATTCCTTGGGGTGTTAACATGCCTACTACTTTCCCAATTATTTTCAAAAAATGGAATGATTAGTTTGTTAAGAAAAAATTATACATACAAATTACTATTTAATTTCAATTTTAATTTCAATTTTAAATATTTTTTATAATAATCTTATAATAATGTGAAACTTCTAAATTATTATATATGATAATCAAGATACATATGGGCCTATTTACTATCTCATTAAATATATATTCTTTCCAAAGAGATATTTCACGCATTTACTGATACTGATGTGCATTTATTATGTATAAAAATAATAATTAGATACATAACTTTAATTGCATTTTATCTAAATAACTAATTGTAAACATAAAATTTTATTAAAATTAAAAATTTAAATGATGCTGAAATTAGTTTTCAAGTCAAATCAAGGTCGTCCACTTAAAAATATTTATAAATGGATCACCATAAGATCAGATATAAATAAACCGGTTTTAACCTTATAAAAGCTCGCACTCTACTTTAGAATTTAATAAAATTCTGATCATATACCATATCAGTAGTTAGAAAATATTTTTCAAGATATTTAGTATACTTTCAAAAATGGATAATTGAAATTCTGATGTATTTTCTCTATTTAAGTTATAATATAATATAAAACTTTGCTCTAGTTAAACATTTTCAATGAGTGCGGGCTAATTCCATTAAATCAAAAGATTGAATAGACCTTATTAAATATAAAATTCTTCTTAATTCAATTCTTCAATTCATATTACATTATCAACATCTTAAATTTAAAATGGAATTAAATCCAACTGAAATTATTATATTTGTCTTTTCATTTTTACTGATATTCTACATTTATGGACAAAAATTCCAATCAAAAAATCAACAAAAAAAGTCTAATAGATTGCCACTAGGTAAATTTTGTCAATATGCCATATTATATTTGAAAAATAAATCGGAATTTTGTATTTTTTTAAGGACCAAATGGAATACCTATAATAGGTGCATTATATTTGCTCAGTTCAAAACCTTATTTGTCTTTTGCACAATTAGCGAAAAAATGGGGAAATATTTTTACATTTAATTTTGGCAGCTTCAAGTAATTTATAGATATTAAAAAGATTTGCAAATTTTTATAAAATATGAGATTTTATAAGATACTGATACGTACTCTGTAAGTAATATTTTGAATATTTTGCTATTAATAAGGGCTGTAATTTTAAATGATACCAAAACGATGAAAAAAATTTTCCATCAAAATGACAGTGTTAATGGACGCCCTTGGGCAAAAGCTTGGAGTTATAAAATGGAAGATGGTGGCAATTATGGTAAATTTTTCTAGGTTTGAGTATTTTTAGATATTTTTTTGATATATGAATTTTAGGTTTGATATTTTCCAATGAGCCCTCATGGTCAAGTCAAAGGAAATTTTCAGTAAAAGCTTTGAAGGATTTTGGATTTGGTCGTAAATCAATGGAGGATATAATTATCATTGAAGTTGAAGAATTGATTGAAAAATTTAGTCAAAATTTGGAAAAACCTTTAGATATTAAGGGAACTTTTAATGGAGCGGTCATAAATGGGATTTGGGGTATAGTAGCTGGAGAAAGAAATGATCAAGATTGTCCAAAAATGGCCAAATTTTATGAAAATATCACAGCGTAACTCTAAAATACTCAAATAATTCTTAAAATAATTACAGTTTAAAATATTGTTATGAAAAAATCTTTTAAATAATTATAAAAATTCTTTTTTTAATTATTTCTCAATTTAAAAAAAAGTGATGCAGTAATTATAGGTGTTTTATTTTTCTTCCCATGGGTGCTACACTTGGATACATTAATTGGTTGGATAATTCCTAATCCGGTCACATCTTATATTCAAAGAAATCGAGTAGCATTACGAGAAATGAGGTTTTTGGATTATTTTTGTCAAAAAAACATAAATAATTTAATATCTATATTTGTAGAAAAATTGTTCACGATCATAAAAAAACCTATGATGAGAATGTTATGCGAGATTTCATCGATGTCCACCTAAGAGAGATTTATAAAACAAAAAATCAAAATTCAAGTTTTTACCAACTTGAAGGAGGTTTAATATCCAAATTTTTTTTTAGAAAAAGTTCAAATTTTTGATTTTTCTTTTGAAAAATTTCAGAAAGAAATTTAATTACTATAGTTTACGACTTACTTCAAGCTGGTATTGAAACTACGAGTACGAGTCTATTGTGGGCTGTATTGCTCTTCGCTTTGAATCAGAATGAACAAAGGTTAGACAAAATTTTGGAAAAATTTCAAATTTTGAAAATGTAATAAATTTTATAGAAAATTATATGAGGAAATTAAGAAAGTTGCCGGGATTTCTGGCTCTGTTCGACTGGAACATAGAAAAGAGTGAGTCTATAAATTCAAAAATTTATTTTGTATAAATTATATAATCTTTGTATTATTAATCTAGCATGTCATATACTGAAGCATCAATCATTGAAGTATAATAATTTTTAAATATTTTATTTTCTAATATATGTTTGTATATATGTAAGGTATATTATACAATTCTGATGAAATTTTTATAAAAATTCGATTCTTTATTCCTAAATTTTTAGGTTTTGAGAATAAGCTCCATAATTCCTATAGTTATTAAAGCTGCTACTGAAGACATAACCTATCAAAATTATCTAATTCCAAAGGATACAATAATCCTTGGAAACGTTCATAATGCTAATAATTCACCAGAAGTATGGACAAATCCTGAACAATTTATGCCTGAAAGATTCCTTTACCAATCACCTGATGGTTCCACAGTTTTGAGAAAAAATGAAGCATTTATGTCATTTGGGTGAGTATATACATAAATATCGCACTATATTATATACAGATCTAAATTATTTTGGAATTTGGACAGGCTAATCTGTATACCCTACTCGTATACTCTTTTTTAATGATTCAGTTGTTATTTTTGCCTCGAAATTTGAAAAGATGTAAAGAGTACATGAGGTCTAAATCACAAATAATTCACTCGAAAATAGGGTGTTCAAACAAAAAATATTAAAATATACCCATCAGTATAATAATGCTTACTATTAAAATACCCATAAAGGATTTGTAATTAGCAATAACTTAATTCTTTTAAAATTTTATGTGTTTTAATTTTTTTTAAATTTTAGTATTGGCAAAAGGAATTGTCTGGGTGAGCAAATGGCCATGGATCAGCTTTTTCTTTTTATTGCAAATATTTTTCAAAGATTTCAGGTACTTCCAGATCCTTCTATACCTATTCCAATTGAAATAAAATCTGTTTCTTGGTCTACAAATATGCCCATAACTTTCCCAATTATTTTCAAAAAATGGAATGAATAGTTTTTTATACAATATCATTTAGATATTATATACATACGTACTTACCCTTGATGTAAATTTTCGATTTTGTACAAAATTGCTTTTACTAGTAATAACAACTTTTATGATGTTTTTAGTCCTTTTTTGCCCTGAAATTATACCTTTGACCATTATTTAACATTATTTGTTAGTTTTTATTTAATAAGGCAATCATCTAAAATCGTATTTAATGTATTTTTTGATGTTTTAGAATTTTAGTTCTAATTTACTTTTTTTGTCAAATTTTATTATACCTAAACCTAAATTATATACCTATGTCTCATGTCAATAAAATAATTTTTCCTCAAAGTTAAACTTTAAACCCTATCAATCCCTATGTTATTGTAATTTGTAGGATTAATTATATAATATATTTTATGCATTTTTAAATTTTTACATAAGTACAGGTAAACAACTTTTATTGTATTGCATTTCCAGCAGCTTAAATTATAGATAAGGTTATACATGTTGTATAAGGGCATCTCATATCATCGATATCAGATTACTACCTACTTGTTTGCATCTACAATACAATACGAGTATGTATAAGTAACTACGCTGTAATAAATAGAGGTTAGGTATAAAATTTTAACAAAAAAATTTACGACTATGGATAGTTGAAAACAGGTTTCAAGTCAAGGTCGCAAAATTTGAAAAAAAAATACTTAAAAAAACACCATAAGCTAGGTATAAATCGATAAATTTAATGATTTGCAAATAGTAGATATTTCAAAATAATGATTAGAAATATTTATTAATTTGTAAATTATTCTTTATCTTTAACATGGATGTAAGTGTAACTGAAATTGTTATATTTGTTTTATTACTACTGTTATTCTACATTTATGGACAAAAACTCTTTTCTAAAAATAAGAAATCTAGTAGATTACCACCAGGTACAATTTTGTATTCAAAGTTTAAAAAATATCAAATTTTTGTATTTTTCTTTTGTTTTTAGGACCAAATGGGTTACCTTTCATAGGATCTTTATATTTGCTCGGTTCAAATCCTTGTGTATCATTTGCACAATTAGCCAAAAAATGGGGGAATATTTTTACATTTAATTTCGGCGGTTTCAAGTAATTTTCATATATTAAAAATTTTACAAATATTTTGTTCGAGCTAAGCTATCTTACTGCAACTTTGCTTGAAATCCTTGAATAGATATGAGGTTTAAAAGACTTTAAAATATTATGTTATATAAGGGCGGTAATTTTGAGTGATGCTAAAACGATGAAGGAATTTTATGTCCAAAGTGACACTGCAAATGGACGATCTTTGACAAAAGCTTGGACTTATAAAATAGAATCTGGAGGAAATTATGGTAATTTTTTTGGATCTAAGATTTATGTCATCCCTATTTTCGTTAAATTTATCCCTATATTTTTGGCTTAACTTTACCCCTTTATAAAAATTAACTCAAAATAATTTTTTTTGAATATACCTAGATTAGGTTACGTTTAGTATTTAAAAAAATTAATTATTTTATGCAAAGGGGTAAATTCAACCAAAAGAGAGATAAAATTAAACCGGATTCGCGGAGTCGTAGTATTTTTTGAGATAACTTTTTAAGAAAATTTTATGAAATCCAAATTTTAGGTGTGATATTTGCCAATGGACCCACTTGGTCAAATCAAAGAAGATTTACAGTGAAGGCTTTGAAAGATTTTGGATTTGGTCGTAAATCCATGGAGGACATAATTACCGTTGAAGTTGAAGAATTGATTGAAAAATTTAGTAAAAATTTGAACAAACCGATTGACATCAATGGGGTTTTTAGTGGGGCTGTTCTAAATGCTATTTGGGCTGTTGTAACTGGAGATAGAAATGACCAGGATTGCCCAAAAATGGCCAAATTTTATGCTAATATCACAGCGTAAGACTATATTATAAATCAAAATCAAAAATGTATAAAATAGTCATTTGACTTGCAAATATATGGAAAACAGGTAGTTTGAATCAAATTGCCCATACATCATGACATAAAAATTCAAAACTTTAACGATTTTAATTACCTAATTATTTAGGATCGAAAAAATTAAAAACCCAATTTAGGATCTTTTTCTAGTTTATTAAGAAACCTGAAAAATCTGAATTTAGTTTTGAATCTAAAGATAAGTATATGTACTATATCCTTTTAAATAGGATCATTTCAAAATTCAAAATTCAAAAAAAAATACAAAAAATTCAAAAATCGAAAATTTCAATTTTTTAAAATTTTCAAAATAGCGATGCAGGAATCGGAGGTGCTCTGTTTTTCTTTCCATGGATTTTAAACTTGGATACATTAATCGGTTGGATAATTCCAAATCCTGTCACAGCTTATATTAAAAGAAATCAAGAAACATTGAGAGAAATGAGGTTTGTGATTTTTTTTTTCACAAAAAGATTTTTTAAGTATAATATACATTTGCCTATTTTTGTAGAAAAATTGTTCATGATCATAAGAAAACCTACGATGACAATGTGATGAGAGATTTCATCGATGTCTATCTAAGAGAAATTTTTAAAACAGAGGATCAAAATTCAAATTTTTATGAAATTGAAGGAGGTTACAAAAAATTAATTTTGAAAATTTGAAAATATTTGATTTTTTTTTAAATTTCAGAAAGGAATTTGATTACGATAGTTTACGACTTATTTCAAGCTGGCGTTGAAACTACTAGTACAAGTCTTTTGTGGGCTTCATTACTCTTCGCCTTAAATCAGGAAGAACAAAGGTTTGGTAAAAATTTGACAAAAATTTTCAAATGTATTTTCTAAATATTTAAATTTTTAAGAATATTACATGAGGAAATTAAGAAAGTCGCGGGGATTTCCGGATCTGTTCGATTAGAACATCGAAAAGAGTGAGTTTAATGCATAATGTGTGGACTTGGACTTAATACTTGTAAAATACAATTTGCTGTAATTTTTTTTGTAATTTCTAGCATGCCATATACTGAAGCATCAATAATAGAAGTAAAATTAATATCATTTTGAAAAGTTCAAATATTTGACTTTTATTGAGATTTTTTTAAATTCAATTTTTATAATTCTAGGCTTTGAGAATTGGTTCCATAATTCCAATATCATTTAGAGCTGCTACTGAAGACATAACCTATCAAAATTATATAATTCCAAAAGGTACAATAATCCTAGGAAATATTCAAAATGCCAATAATTCAACAGAAGTTTGGACAAATCCAGAAAAATTCAAACCTGAGAGATTCTTATCACCTGATAGAACCACTGTTTTGAGAAAAAATGAATCCTTTACGACATTCAGGTGATAATTATACTAACCTATGGATATAGATTATCTATATTTCAACCTTGTGATATTGTGTCATTTTGTTTTCGGATAAATCGCTGAAATTTTGACCTGAAATTTTTATATATTATATATTTAATAAATATACATGATCATAAGAATTAAGATATTTTCTGACAAATTTCAAAATAATAATTTATTGAGCAAAATGAGGAAAAATTTCAAAAATGTATTTGAATTATCCCTAGTATATCCTTATTATATAATACATACCTATAGCATGTGTGATTTAAAAATATAAAATTCTATAATTTTAAATGTTTTTTTTTAAATTTCAGTATGGGTAAACGAAATTGTCTGGGTGAGCAAATGGCCATGGATCAGCTTTTTCTTTTCATTTCAAATATTTTTCAAAGATTTCAAATCATTCCAGATCCCTCTAGACCAATTCCTAAAGAAATCAAATCTATTCCTTGGGGTGCAAACATGCCCATTTCCTTCCCAATTATTTTCAAAAAATGGAATGATTAGTTTAATATATATATATTTTTGTTAAATATTAGTAAGAAAATAAAAATCATTTCCAAAAATATATTTTGAACTTATCGGCCCATATAAGTTCAAATTATCGGCCTTATCGGCTCAGTCTGATTACTTAATTAGGTACCCTACTAATCTAATTTTTAAAACGTACATATTTAACTTTATCTGAATTTTAATGCCTTTCTTTGCCATTATTTTGTGAATTCATGCCTTTTAAAAATAGTCAATTTCTTAAGTTATTTGCAAATTATTATGAAAACTTTACTATGCTACTGCAGTTCCGTTCCTACACCCATTGAACCTACCTCGACTCCATCCTAAAGACTCCTTATCAACTAATACTACCCTACTGTAGAATAAATGCTAGACTAGACTCAAGGATCAGATGTTGTTATTCCAATAGTCAAACAGGGAATGTCTTTATTCTCCAGTTCTCTCATGACTTAACTATTAACGTCGATACATATTAAGTATTATTAGAATATATGGATAAATATAAGTAAAATAGATAATATAATAATTAGAATAAAGTGAGTAAATCATATTCACAACAAAATCGATCTGAAAAAGTAGGGTACTTATTAAAATGCACACTTTTGATAATTTAGTTTATACATTTAATTTATTTAAGAATATGTAGGTACTATTATTTAACAAATATTAAATACTAATATTTGAGCAAAAATAACTTGCTATTTTCAAATAATCTAATTATCAGAACAAAAAATATAACTATGTAGATGTAGAATTAATAAAATCCATATAAAATAATGTAATAGATACCTATTTTTGCAGTGTTTTTTTTATAAAAAAATATTTATGTTTTTAAACAGTCAGAGTCAGATGCATCATTACGTTATAGTTTAAAAGGATTACTTATATGTGCTTCATACTAACTTAGGTACATAGGAATATTCTATCATATATTACGAGTATCTTGGTTAATGATTATGATTATACTAATTATTGTATTGGATAAGAAATAAGGAAACTTAAAGTATACTGAAGAATGGTGGCCATGTAAACGGCCGAAGAAGTGGCCTTCAAAGAATAGAAATGGCCGATCCAGATTGCAATCGGTGGGATGGCTTCGATCCTTTTTCTCAAAATCATTTCTTTATGCCCCTCATTCACATTCCTGTTTGCGAGATCAACTCGAATTATTTTCGAAAGTTCAGCAGAACTGGCTGCATTTGTATAGAAGAGAAATACATAGATCCCGACACCCCAAGCAATACCCTATAGACAAAAAATTTAATAAGGTAATTAGACAGTCTAATTTAGACTTCCTGCACACAAACGACATTATTGTAAAAGATATCAATTTTTATATTTAGCACAAATTTTTTATATATATATAAAATATATATACTGTTGAATAGAAATTCCCCCAGATGACAATATTATCCAGATGATGCAGTATAGCAATTGTTGCATAGATGGCCAGCGTTTGAATAATGGCCAAAGTGACGAGGATACATGGAGCAAATAAGTATGCAAAGCAATCATTGTACTCGATATTTATCATCAGATGCCAATTTCTTAATAGTTTCATCAGTTCTTCAAGTGCTTTACTTTTCTTCTTATGTTCATCCCTTTAAAAAAATTAAGAATTTTATATTCCTAATTAATGTGGATATTGAGAATTATAGCTTTTCATAATTTTCAAAATATTGACAACACATCATAAACCTACACACACAGTACACATACCTACCTAATACAGATAAAAATCCGATTTAAAAATAAATTTTTATTACCCGATAAATTCGATCCAGGTAACAAAACTGTTATGTAGACAAACTTGGGTTGATCCATATGAGCATGCAGTTATCAGCTCGTTCAATCCAATATACAATTCAAACCTTTTGAATAATTTATGGGTATTTTTAATGAGATTTTTTTAATTAATAAAAATATGATTCAGTTATTAAAAATTATAACTATGTACAATGTAAAGAGCCAAAACTGGATTGTCCATCTGACTTGCCAAACCAAAGGTAAGATCGAGAAGAGATAATTATTTAATTTGAAATCAACCATAAACTTGATTGCTAAGAGACCTCCAATGGACACCTTTGTATTAAAAAATAATTAAAAATACCTAACCTAGAAGGATGCCTGATACTGATAAATGATAAAACTAATATTTATAGCTAGCTAATAAGCATTAGAAAAATTATTTACACAAGGAGGAATTCCCCAAATCGCGACTTCACGTAGCCTAAGTTTCGTTTTTTCGAACTCGTTTTCTAAAATATGGAAAATTTCTCTTATTATTGATTGAGAATATTAATGTTTAGATTTAAAACAGATTAAAAGATAAGGGGCATCTAAAAGATAGTCTCAAAATGTCCATTTTCTTTAATCTGAATATTTCCAAGTAATAAAGCTAGTGTGCGAGCGAAGTAAGCATTTACTATTCAACTTTTTGCTTGCCATTTTTTAGTGTTGTCTAACTTGAAAATTATTCGAAAATTATTGGACTGATTTTATTTAAAATTGATTGAAATAGTTGACCATAGTTGACCCTTTAAGATTTTAATTTGAGTTGAACCATGCCACTTTCACAAAAATTTGAAGGTGCCCCATTCCTTGTGCTAATATGGACCCTTTAAGGGAAATTCTTAAACAATATGTTAGTCAAATAGAAAAAAAAATCTAGGGGTAATCAATGACAGAAATATTATTTGATATCCATTTGAACTATTTAATTTGATCTTTTCTTTGGGTAAAAAATGGAGCACTTTTTAAACCACGACGATCTGTCTTCAACGCTTTGCTCGCACAATTAATAATTATTTAAATACTAGTTAATTAAATCCTAGTTTATTTTAAAAATAAATGCATAATTGGTAAAAAAAAATTCAAAACCTTTTTCTCCAATTGCGTTCAGCCGTATGAATTCATTGAAAAGGCAAATCATTTGCTCTTTGTAAAAATAGTTGCTCACATGAAGCAACTAAAACAGATATAATTAAAACTAATTATTTATAAAAGCTATTTAAATAGTCAATTAAGTAAATAATATTCTGTATTTTAATGATTAAAATAAATTATATTAAATTGAATTAAAATATATGGGTACTACACTAGAAATCTTACCAACATCCAAAAATGTACTGCCGTTATAAACATATGATTGAAAACATCAAAAAATTCCAATGTTTCATCTTCTGCTGTTTTCTTGAGCCTTACAAGTGCAAATATTGCATAGGCAACTAAAGTATAAAAGTTGAATTCATAAATCCGCATTTTTCTTTTGTTCAATAGTTGTAATTCCCCACTTTTCTCATTTCTTTCAAATGGAATAAATTTGCAAAAACTTGCAATTTTTATAAGAAAAAATAAATATTTCCAAGTTCTTTTATGAAGCATTTTGAATCTAAATTTGTGATCTAATTTTAAAATCTTCTCTTGCTAAATGCAAGTGTAGAAGTGTGAAATTTTTTGCGTCTCTTCACCTTATATCTCATTTGAGCTTGATGAAATTTCAATTACGTAAGTAGATAAATAGAAATTTAAATTGATTTTTAAATAAAAAATGTGGTCAAAATCATGGAATTTTCCCAATATACTTTGTAATTTCAATCAGTAGGGTACATAATTTAATATTAAAATTGATTTGTATGAAATGAAAAAACTTGAAAACAGCTTACATAAGTACCCTACTTTATAAAATTCTAGACAACGGTAAATCCTTACTTTTGAAGATATATTTTAAAAAATACACAATTGGACTACATATTATATAGTATAAGTAGTTAAGTACAAGCTTTGATATTTTATATCTAGGTCCAGGCCAGGTGTATGTCAAATATAAACATATTATGTAGTAATATGTTAGAAACTTTGTCATTTATTATCCATTTAGCCACTAAAATATCAAGTAACCCTATTTTATTTGGTCAAAGGTCAACTTTCAAGTCAAAAAGAATGCTAAATCCGTAATCTCCAACATCGATTACCTCAATATGACCAAATAAATCTCAATTTTTTCATAATTTGATAAATTTGATAATTCTTAATTTTAAAGAATATCTTGAGATTATAATGGGCTTTCTGGTACATTATATGAAGTTTATCATGCAAAAGCCTGAAAGCCGAATATATCCTTTTTTGGGGTAATTTAAAATATTTGTCAAAATAGCACAACTAGACCCTATAAGGGTCCATCATGCCAAGTGTTTACTTTTAATAACTTACTTATGCAATAACCTACTATCTACATCTTTTCTTATTATTTAAGGGATTTATTTCAATCATATTTCCACTTTTTACACAAAAGAACTCAAATTCAATGAAATACAAAATTAATTGGGCCAATCTATTTTATATATACATACATATAGGTAAATATTTCAAAAGGGTTTTTATATCTTTGCATCTCTTGGAGAATTTAACTAGTTGTATATACTCTGTAATAAAGTACGCACAAGTTCAAAATGATTTCACATTTTGTTTATTGGTTATTCAAACTTTTACTTACCTACATTCTAAAAAGCAATTTTTATTAAAATTATTGATTATTAACTACTATGTATTATGAAATTTGTAGAGTGAAATAAAGTGAATCGTTTACTCAAATTATAATCATACCAATTAGAGTAACTAAATACTTTACTGTTTTTTTCAAATTGATAAGAAACATTTATAAGGAGCATTGACAAAAAGGTAGTACCAGAATCCAAAATCCTGAAATTTTTATTGTGTGTTTCAAGATATAATTTTGAAAAAAATATTTTACTTGCTTTATGACATTTCAAACTTGTGACATATCTTATGAGTAATTATTTAATTCTTTGAATAAATTTCATAATATCGTATACCTATTAAGGCCATACATTTTAAATTAGTTACATAACTTTATAATACAACTTTAGTAACGGAGTATTTTGTGATTTGATTTTTTTGTTTGAAAAATCTGTATAAACAATGTAGTGAATATAAAAGTGCATCATAATCATGAATCATAAAAAAATACATACAATTTATATTTTATTATGTTAACTAGAACATTCATACTGGATAAGAAACTTGTATGGCAATTAAAATAAAATAAATACATATTATTTATTTATAATGTTCACTTTATTGGATAAGAAATGAGGAAACTCAAAGTGTACTGAAGAATGGTGACCATGTAAACGGCCGAAGAAGTTG
>JAQIXA010001841.1:0-21567 GCA_034699045.1 Nanhermannia cf. coronata Gr-Ori-00579
CTATACTTAGACCTGATTTTGTTCTCCTTGGTTAATTAGCTAGCTATTTATCTTGTATTCTTTATTAATCTATGGTACTACTTATAATATTAGGATTACAGTAGGGTATATAAATGTACCTAGAGTTATTTATTTACTTACAAGTCCAATTTGCTATATTTTGCACTTTAGAAGAAATGCATGCATGTATAATTTACCATATTTAAAATAACTCAATGCATGGCAGGCAGGGTTGAAAAATTCTTAGTTTTTTTTAAAAACATTGCCTATGGTTTTTTCTATTGTGGTTTCTTAAACCATACTCGGAATGACAGAAAGTGTTTCAGTTTACTCGTATAGAGTCTAATGATATCTAAACTGAAAAATTTACACTTCAAAAAATCTAAAAAATTTGAGTCCAAAAACTCTAATACTCCAAAAAATGGGATCAATTTTATTGTTAGATAAATGGAATAGAATCCTGGTTATTTGATAAAATAAAAAAAAAATATTTTTGTCAATATCGTATAAATCTTTCCCTTAGATTCAAACTAAACAAAAGATTCTTAAAGTATCAGTATCTTAGATTTCAATTTAAACTTAAAATCCAGAGTCCATCATAAACAACCCTGACTAAAGTATAAAATTTCTGAAAGCTTTTAACTTTTATGCACTTTGATTCAAAATATTGCATGCAAATACCATAATACTCGTACTAGTACAAAGTTTCAAAGTAAAGTATATACTGTAATAGAAGTATGTAAAAGAATCTCATGAATTTGTATGAGCTTCATATATAGAACAATTACCAATAATTAATTCATATACTTTTCATTAACTCTTGGTGCAATTTTGAAATCTCATAAATGTAATACTTGTGTTACATTTACAACTACATACTAGCATTTACATTTACATGGTATTACATTTATATAGAATTTTATGATTCATTAATGAGCTATACATTTACATACCTGTATGTGTATGTTATAACTTTTGAGCATTTATCCAGTACCCTACCTGAACCTATAAATATGCTAAACAGAATTCTATACGAATTTATAAAATAAATTTTTACTTAGGGTACCTACTGTACTACTGATATAGTTAAAGCTTTTAGTACTCGTAGTTAGCAGGTAAAGTTCAAATTTGCAAAAAAAAAATTCAACTTTCTCTACAAAAATTTCGCATCCTCCAGCCCCCATTCAACCAATGTTTACTCAAGTCTGCTAAATTAGAAATTTTTTTTTCTCAAGAACTCATTGCATTAATGATTTTTAATGGATTGCTAAAAAGAAAAAAAGTGAACTTAATTTTTATTCCAAGTTCTATTCTCATATACATACCTAGAGTCTAGAGTCTAGAGTAAATGCAAAATTTTTAATGAATATGAACTTTCTTTCAAGTAAATATAAATGTACATTTTACTTGAGAATTGTTTGCTTATCTTTACTTGGATTTTAGAGTCTAATACTTATATAGTACTACACTACTAGGATTTAATTAACTACTTTTTAGTTAATTAATAATTGCGCAAAGCGAAGCTTTAAAGGCATCACAAATTAACCTTTCTTTGAGGTCAACTATAAGGTCTAATGGATGTTAAATTCTAAATTCCACATCGATAAGCCCACTTAAATCTCTTTTTTGATTTTTTTCCCATTTGATTAACATGGAACCTTAAAGGTCATAGAGGTCATAAAGTTCCATGGGGTGGGTCATCTAAATTTTTTATCTAAATGGCACAACTAGACCCTATAAGATCCTTCAAGATAGGTTTAATTTAAATCGGTTTAAATCGGCTTAGTTTTCAAGTAATCTTCTCGGCAGATATAGACTAACAAAATGCAAGCAAAGTACTCGCTTCGCTCGTTCTACTATAGTAGAACTTTTACTTTCCCTATTTAGATTAAGATTAAATAGTTGTGCTTACTTATATCCTTCAGATTTTAAAACTCGAGCCAGAACCTTAACCAGAGTAGTAGGTAGTAAAAAGTGAAAAGTAGGTTTCACAAGCAAACCTAAAGGCTTAAGTTCAAAGTTTTGTACTTATTTCCTTCTAAAACTCAAAATTTCTTCAAGTTTTCGAGTTCTTTTTGTTTTATGACCAATATACCCAGTTCAGTAGTTACTAGTACATACTTTCTGCTACCTGGTCAGAGAAATAGAAATACAAGACTTGAGTTTTGTATAAGTATACGAGAGGAGAAGTGCATTGAAGCGTCCATTTTATTGATTACAATTAGAATTGTTATTGTATATTTGTTTTTTTTTGCTTAACTTTACTTTGGTTTGGTTTTTGGAGTTTGTACGAGTAGTAATACCTTGGCACGAGTAGCCCCAACCGAAATTAAAAGTAAAACAAAGAAATCAATTAGAGTTTTACAAGTCTTAGCATTAGGCATTATAGAGTTAGAGTACACAGGAATAGTATGGAGAAATAAAGAAAAAGGATTTTGAGTCAGTTGAAAGCTTTTTCGCAAAATTGTAATTGCTCTTTAATTGTAAACTTCGCATTTTGAAACGAAGGACTTGAAGAGTTGTACAAGTATAGGTAGAAGTAGCAGATGTATTTTATTGAAATCTTTACGAGTCGTGGGAATCCTTCGTACTATTGTTCTACCCTGAAGAAATGATAGAAGAAATGGGCAAATTTGGGTCAAATGACATTTGGTCAAAATATCATATGGACGAAAATTTGATTCTAATGCCTATGTAATAGTTTCTGAATTAGACCTACTGACTATTTGTAGGTGTATGTATTCCTAAGGTACTTAACATTTCTGATTACAAGTAGAATACCTAAGAATTAGATATTTGATCAGAAGTGAGATATCATAGGTCTTTTTACTAGACTACCCCCCATCTTACTGATACTGATACCAAAAAAATAACAACTTGCACTTGCAACTTGCAAATATTTAAAATCCATATTTGAAAAAAAAGTCAGAAATTAAGCAAAAATAATGACAAGATATTTTGATGTCAAATTTTTAAATTTAGGCAAAATGAATGCCAGCAGACTCATTCAATGAGATAGTCTGTTCTATCAGTATAAACAAAACTTTGGAACTTATTTTTATTTTTATTAATTTCTAATTAATTTCCTTTTGAATCTAATCATACGAACATGATAGTGAATATAATTTTTGTTCGACAAAATACTTTTCTGACCTATTGTCTTAATACTGTATACTGTAAAGCGAAAATACCTATGTATATTTATACTATTATTGTTCTAGTCCTATCCTAGTAGAAATGTATTATTAGAACTTTGTATTACGGTTCGAGTTGAATGAAATTCTTGGGGTTTGCTTTTGCTTACTCTTTCTTAAGTCTTGAGTCTTAAGAATTCTGTTATTAAGTATACCAACTACTGATAGCACTAATACTAATACTAGCAGTATTTAGAAATATATACAAGTAATGCGGTTAGACTTCGAAATCAGAATGAAAGAACAATTTTAATATACTTTACACACAATTCATCCTATTATTAATAGCACTAGTACCTACTACTGGTAGAAGACAATGGAACGAGTTTCTCACTGTCTTACCACTATCTCATTATCGACTAAATATATCTGACAAAAATGCCCAAATTCAGGTATAAATATACCTACTAGTGCTTTGTTCTATTACTACCAGTACTAGTACCAGTAGTAGTAGGTTTAGATTAATTCGGACACATCAATCTCTGAGTAAATAAAGGGAAAAGTGATCTGATCTTTCGTTCAGAACACGTTGCCCAAACTAGACAGGATAATAAACGCACAAGATTTTTCTTTCTTTTTTTTCATTTCTATCTATCTCTACTTATATATTTCTTCTCCTTTCTTGATCCTTTTGTTGGATTTGGATTGGATGAAATGTATACTTTATTTTTTATACTTATACTTATAGTAGTTACTACTTTTGATACATTTTATCCCATTACTCAGAAGATGAAATAAAAATTAACACAAAGGCTTGGTATTTGCACTAGAAGGTCTAGAAATTGTACTTGTACTTAAACCTAAATCCTAAGTAAAGTAAATGGAAAGATCAAAGGTACTACTACTATGAAATTAAAATCAAAGTCGATTTTATACGATTGAGATAAGGAACATTTTAATTACATAGTATAGTTTTAGTACAACTAGTAGTTAGCAAATTGTACAAATGGTTATTAAAAATTTACTAGATTAACTAATATACCTACATATAATAGTTAAGTCATATATCAGTTGAAAATGCTCAATTCGACATATTACTCAAAATATCATGTCAAACAGCTAAAAATGGCAAATTTTTTAAAAATTATAATTTCTTGAAGATTTTCTTTACCATATGACCAGAGTATATGTACAGGGTTATTCAGGCGGATAGACCCGGTGTTTATATGTGAATAACTCGAAAGTATTGTTTATTGAGAATCGGTAAAAATCATTTGAAATTGAAAGTAGATGAACAAATTAGAAAATGTTAAAATTTTGAGAAAATTTGGTGAATTTTGAGATATTTTAAAAATTTGTTCAAAAAATGAATGCTATTATAAACTGTCAATTATCACTACTTTAGTAATTTAGTAACTAGCATTAAGCCCAGCTACACAAGGGCATTTTCCGCGGGAAAAAATATAAAAAAATTTATTAAATTTGACTAGTTAAACTTTTAAACTGTTTGTTGTTAACTATTTCGAATTTTGGTTTTTTATTCCACAAAGATGCATATCGCTTACTCCATGTAGAGATTTAGATAATTAGAATGTAATGTAACTTACCTAAAATTCCTTTATACTCCTATTAATTAGTAGATGTAAAGTATAGTTTTATTATAAATAGTATAGTAATAATTAAAATAGTTTTTAGCAATGATGTATACAATTCGAAGCTCAAAGGATCAAATGAATTATTCAAGTGAAATGCCAATTGTTTACTATTTTATCGACTTTTATTGTACAAGTATTAACAGTACAAGCTTTCGTAGAATTAAAGGCTTTGAAAGTTTACAATTAATATTTGTAATAATTAGTCAAGTTTAAGTCAATAATATAGCAAGTAGCAAGTGTTATTTTATTATAAATGTTGTGTAAACTCATTTCGATATTTTATAAACTTCCGTACTTTCCTTCGGCGTTTTCCTTCCCTTTTCCTTTCTCTCGAGGTGAAATTACATACTCTAGACTCTAGCCATATTATCTCGTACCCATATAGTCACATGACATGTGAACCTGAACCCTTGTATACTTGTTCAAAAAACCATTTCTTTATAAACTGTAATACATATACTTATTTGTATAAACACGCCTTATTTTTAGAAAATTTATAGTTGAGATCATCAGAAAGCTCTATATCACTTCTTTAAAATCTTAATATTCGAAGGCAGTACGAGTGAAATTGATCTTGAAAAAAATTTGAGGCTTGAAAATTCAAATATCGAAAGAATTGGCTTTTAGATAATCAAATTAAATTCAAATTAAATTCAAATTAAAACTCAAAGTCAAGTCTTTATGCTAGTAAAGACTTTTAAAATCTATTTTTTTATCAATTTAAATGAACACGAGCTACATGAAATAAAGTACCTACAAGGTTGAGGAAAACGAATTTCCCAAATACAAAATTCTGCATTAAGTAGGTAATAGTAGTACCTTACCTATAATGTAGTATTAGTACTTGTATAATACAGTAGTAAATAAACACCTTGGATTAATAACCTTCAAAAAAAGAGCTTGTGGATTTTTGATATCCAATTTGGTTGTTCACGCAAATCACAAAAGCTAAGGTAATCTGAATCTGAACTGTGAACAAAACCCCAATTTTAAAAATATTCTCATGCAAAATGCAAAGTCTAAATAATCACATATTGAAATGTCATTCATAAGACCAATTTAAACTGATATTTTTAAATTAGCTTATTTCCAGAGTAAAAGCAAAAGTACCCTATTCTAAAACTACTAGTATAGTTAGGGTAAGTATAATATATTGGCTCATAAGATAAAGTATCAAGATAGCCTTTTATACTCGACACAATTGGATTTCAATTTCATTATATTTTCATTTTTATGATGATAGTAGGATTCAAATTTCAAATTTTTAAAGCTTCTTATAGCATTATGATTTGTCTCATATGTACCATGAGACTCATAGTCAGAAAAAACTACAAGAAAAAAAACAAGAAATTATAACCCACTTTTTTAGAATTTACTTATACATACATAGCATACATAGCATACATGGATAGTAAATAAAGAGGCATTTAAACGTCGTAAGATTTGTTTTTAAGCATTAAGAGCATTTTACATATTATGTATTTAGATTAAGATCCTTTTGAATATACTTATATAAAGTGCTAAAATTTGTTCAAAATTTTGAGAATTTTCGAGATTCTCGTAAAGAGATCTGATATTTTCCATAAAATAAATGAGATGATTTGAAATTATAGATAAATAAGGCCTCTTTTCTCTAACCATGTCATATACGAGTACCTACATAACTTGATTTCGAAATTATTTGAAGTTACTTTCACTTGCATTTCATTCTCGTCTATTTTTCTTACTTTCGCCTTTAATGACACTCGTTTGACTACTGAACTTTGTACCTACTATACAAAGTGTTTTTTTTTTCTTTTCTTTTTATATTAAAAAAGCTTTACCTACTTTTTTGCTTTTTACTCTAAAAAGCTTGAGCTTTGAGCTCTGATAAAAAACACAAAATTCAAATCTCAAGTCATAATTTATACACTGAAAGTATTACAGTATAGTAGGGACTTACTATACTATGTAGTGTATAGTTTTGTATATAAATTTTATAAATAAACGAGGTCATCGATCATTTCATTTTCATATATAATAATAATATTATGCGATTAGAAAAAACGAATTACTAACTAGTAGTATAAGTACTAGCTCTACCTATAAGCTTTAAAAATATCGAGCATTTTTCTTGTCGTCACTGCCCACTGCTAATCGCACATAAGCTTTTTAAAACTCTTGTTCTCCATATACGATTTGAAATAATCTCGAATTTCAAAATATGTACAGCAGAATACTATGCTGTGTGTACTATGCTCATAAAAATTGTGAGAAATGAAAAGTTCACATTTTTTTGTACATTTTTTACGATATTATGTAAGAGTTTTTGTGAGTAAATGACTATTTATATCTAGTTCTAGCATGCAATATACGCATAGGCGAATTAAGTAGGAGAAAACCTGTAGAAAAAATATACCTGATTTGAAATTATAATTTCAAATAATTTTAAATACCTACCAACGAGTACGAGTATACTCCGAATTCAGAATAGGCAATTTGTATATACGAGAATCTAACAATAAGTTGGAAAATGGGACATTTGCATTGTCTTATTTTATGAATATCAGTATTTAGGTTTACTCGTAGAAAAGTCTCCAAAAACCTTTAAAAACTACCAAAAAACCTCAAAAAAAGATAATCATTCAAAACTTCCAGAAGACCCTTTTTTCCACATTTTTTGATATTTTAACTGAAATGAAGGTGACTTGATTTGGAAAAAATCGAATATCTATGTGTATTTTAAATTTTTTTTACCAAGGTTCAAAAAACTAAAAATGACTTAATATATTCAAACATTGAATCTGAAATACTTAGAAATAATAGGAGTAGGTATACGAGTACAAGTAGAGAAACAAAATGTTTTATTTTTACTCGATTTCTCGAGTTTTTATTTTATCTCCAATCTCCTTTCGTTCGTGCAACTCTTCGACTAATTTTAACATCTGTGTTTTCCCTTGCCTATGTTTTTCATAATATACTCGTACCCGTACCTATACTTGTAGTAAACCAAATCAACCACTTTCTTTTTTTGCTTTTTTTTACACAAAAAAAAATACTGGTACATAACAAGGAAATTTATTTATTTTTTTGTTCATGAAACCAAATCGAGAATGAGTTGTACACTATAGTATGTAAGTAAGTAAGAGACATAGCGAAGTTTCTAGATAGATTGAATGAACTCGATGATGCAAAAAGTTTTTGTCTATTTGTGAAAAAAATAGACAAAAACAAGAACAGAAGGAAAAGTTTGCTTCATTTGATGAAATAACATACATTACCTACTAGTAATACTAGTACTAGTACTAGTACTAGTACTGAGAATGAGAGTACAAGTAAGAGATTGTGAGTTAAACATAAGTAGGATTGATAGCACTAGTATGTACCAGCATTTAGATACATTTTAAATGAATGTAGCTCTAGAATATAGTTATACATAGGGAAAGTAAATTGAGTCGATTTTTAGACGAAATAAGCAAAGGTAAAGTAGTTGACAACCTGTCAAATATGACATATAGGTAAATTACTTTTTTAAAGCTCAATTAAAAAAAAAACGAATTATAAGAACGAATTTAATAATCTATTGAATTTAGATTATGATAATATTATGATATTTCAATGGACCTATATGGTAATGAATTTTGTAAGAAAAAATAAAAGCATGTCCCATGTTAAAGTATTGAAATGGTAATTTGAAATTTCAGTGATAATTACTGATAATGATTGTAATTTTATCAAAAAAATTGATAAAATATTTCTAAACGACTTTTTAGAAAAAATCGTGACTCGTTCGAGAGAAAAAAGAAATTTCAGATTATATTTCTGAAAAATATCCTAATAATCAAATATACAGAATAATCTCTAACGGAGGTATACTCGTACAAATAAATACAGGGATATAGGTAGGTACATTTGACCGATAGATACTGATAAAAGTAGTATTGAAAGTGCAATATAAAGACCGAAATTTAAATTAGAATAAATATTGAAATTAATATCTAAAAGTATTTTACCATTAGTATGAAATAATAATTTTATAATATTTTGACAAAATGTCAAGTATTGATGCAGTATCTCTTGTTATCAGTATGTAGGTACTCTTTATTAAGTAGTGTATTAGTATGTATTGAGTTCAAAAAACTAGATTAAGAGGAATTTATACCACTAGTACTATATGTATCGGTACTTAGCATAAGTTGATAATATTTGGTTCAAGTAAATGAATTTATTTTAACTTGTTTGTAGAGCTAAAGTGCAAAAGTATTAAAGTAAAAGTGTACATAGGTACCTATATATTTCGGACTCGATAAAAAATGCAACACATTTGATTGGGTTTTTTTTACTTTTAGTTTTAGACATACTTGAACTTTATATTATGTATCTACATACCTTGTATTATAGTGGATATGTATGAGGTTTGCTACTTTTCCCTTTTCACGACTTTGACCGATATTTTTTGAATTTTATTTTTATACTTGGCTCATATAAGTTGATTGAACCGCTTCCCCACATCCCCATTCCGTCTACATTTTCCAGAATATGAAATATACTCTTATCCAAAATATCTAGAGTAAATACAATATCTATATGTTGCAGCTAGTATAGGATTTCAGCTAATATACATAATAGCTAGTTATTATGGGTTTTACATGTAGTTAATGCGTTTTAGAAGCTTGATTAGATTAGATCAGGTTATGTTTAGGTTTGTTTTGGTTAGGTTAGGTTAGGTTAAGCCATGATAAAGCCATTTAATTTCATCTAACTTTAACTTTAGCTATTTTCCCATTTAACTTAATAATTTACATGTAAAAAATCATACTATAATAGCTCAAATTTTATTAAAAATAGAAACAAATTATAAAAATGAATTTAATAATCTATTGAATTTATGGGTCAACATATGATAATGTTATGGACCGATATGGTAATGGTAATCGTATTGGATTGTTTAAGAAAAAATAAAAAGATATCCTATTGTAAAGTAAAACAAAGGTATTGAAAATTTTCAACTTTTGGAATCAAAAAAAATTGAACCATTTGGAAATTGAAAAAAGTTGACAAAAAAAATTTTTTGGACTTGAAAGCCTGACCTACTAATTGAAATTTTATCAAAAAAATTGCTAAAATATTTTTAAACGGCTTTTTACCTAAAATTTTAAAATTGTGATCTGTCGAGAGAAAAGAGCCCACATAATTATATGCATATTAGCTGAAATTCCCATTTTAGCTGCAACATATACAGAGTAGATACGAGTAGATACTTAAGCTTATGTAGAGGTATTTATCTCTTCGAAGCTCTTCCGAATGCGAATTTTCGCGGAAATGAGGTCGTAAAATAAGCAGAAAATCATCATCTAACCACGACGATAGTTTCTAATCCAGTCGAACGATTATGATATAAAACACTATATTACGAGTACCCTACCATAATATAAATAACAAGTAAGCTGTTTCAAGATTTAACCAATATCTAATATTTAAAAATTTAACTCTCATATCTCAAAATTCGAGAAATTGACTTGAGACTTGAAACAAATTCGTTTTCAAATTTCAAAAGCATCATAATTTCAAAGATTTGTAAATAATTTCTAAATCCGATTTCAATTTTATTCAATCCAAATATTTTTTGTCTAAAAACAGAAATCTATAGTCTATACCCTCTTACTTGAGATATGTAAGAGAATCTATCTAAATAAATCTAGTCTTGATTGCTAAATGTTCTTAAACAAGATGAGCATTTTCACTTATATTTTTTTAAATTAAAATTTTGGTTGATTACAAAGGATTACAAATCTCATCGAGATTTTTGACTAAAATCCACGATATTTTGACGAAAGTGATCTATTA
The DNA here is from genome assembly GCA_034699045.1 of Nanhermannia cf. coronata Gr-Ori-00579. Taxonomy (NCBI): domain Eukaryota; kingdom Metazoa; phylum Arthropoda; class Arachnida; order Sarcoptiformes; family Nanhermanniidae; genus Nanhermannia; species Nanhermannia cf. coronata Gr-Ori-00579. The sequence goes on from JAQIXA010001841.1 coordinate 10,616, forward strand.
CTTGTGCGATAGTTAAGTTTTTTATTCTTTGGTTAGCTGATTGGTTTATAAAGTCAAGAATTCCATTGGCAGGATTGCCGCATCGTCATTTCGAAATTTAATCGGCTTGTAATATATAATTTTATAGCTGTTTTGCGATAAGAGATCGAACAAATGTTTGCAGTCTTTACTATAAATACAGATATACTCAATATCATACACTAGTACTATAAGTACTAGTAGTACAATGTATAGTTAAAATTCACAAAATTTTGGAAGGAAATGTCGATTTGATACTGAGGATCCATTAGTTTGGTGCTTGAACCATACTATACCTCTTTTTTGGGAAATTTGGGAAATTTGAACTGTGCAATTTATTATCTTGCCAAAAAATGGCAAAAGTAGAACTCTACTAGTAGAAGCAGTACTGGTAGAAAAATCCTTTTGAATATTATAAATGCACGTTTAAATAATTCGATATCCCCCATACCATACCCATAATAGAATCAATGTGACCCTTACACTTTCCTACTTTTTTTTACTAGAAAATTGCCTAGTTTACAATACAATATGTGACTTTATTCCAAACTTAATGTTTCCAAATGGTTCATAACTTCTTATTATTGAATCCATTACCCTGTATACCATAGTACCTTAGTAAAAAAAATTGCAATTTTTCTCTCAAAGTAACATGATATCCTATGAGTATGAGTATGAGGAAACTTCCAAATACAAAGACTGATAATATGCTAGGACTGGGAATTTTGTATGTAAAATAGAGCAAATATTGGAGAAAGTTTGCTTTCTCAAAATTCAAATTTCAAAATTCAAGATGATAAAAAGTAAAGTAAGTGCCTTTTCAAATCTTGTCCCTTATGACCCCTATACTAAATTCATATTTCGAGGGTAAAAAGCACTTTTAATATAGATACTTACTATAACAAGCCATATGTGTATCTTGTGTATTTTTGTATATTTTTGTATATTTTGTCTCGAAATTTCCTTCTGAGAGGTTCGATTCTGAAGTCTCAAGTTTCAAATTTCGAGAGCAAAGTGTCAACTCGAATTTCTCAAATATTTTTTCATTTTGTTACATTAACTAATCCTAAGTACTACTGCTATAGTAGTAGCTACTATATGAGTATACTAAAGAGCCAGAAATAGCAAAGTAATTTCTCTTTGAACCTTTGACAAGTTATAAAAAACTCCAACTCCAACCCTGTCATTGGATATGAATATCATGTACAGTACTGATACTAATAGTATGCCTAAATATACTCGTAGTAGTGCTATTAATAATGAGTAAAGTGGCTCTGTCAATGTCAACATACTAGTAGAATAAATACTTATCTTATAAAACCTTTCATTCTGACCACAAAACACCATCTTAAGTAGTTGAAGGATCATGAATATCTTAGTCTCAAATTTTATCCTTATAAGTATAAGTAAAGTTAAATGCACAGAGCCAGAGCATAAGGGATAAGGATTTTTGTGGTTTTTATTCAAGTCGAAGTCGGGTAAAACCCCGCTGTGTTTCTTGATATGTTGTAGATTTATTTGATTTCCACCAGAAATAGTAGGAAGTTCAAAATCCCCCTACATTTGATCATTGATCTTATGCACAAGTACCCATATATGCATATCCTAGTAAATGAAATTACACGAATTACTTGACTTTAACTATACCATACCATACTTTATTCATATATATTGCAATACAGTATGTATGTACTTGTACTTGGTATGTATGGTTTTTGAATTTGATTTGAATTTCGGTTTTCGAATACAAAATAATTTGAAATAAGTTGAGCTGAAAATGCAGTTGTATAATATGTGTGTAGTAATGTAGGGCGGAGTTTTTTAGAGCTAGCACGTACGACCAGAAGCCAGGATTCGAATGGACAGAGCACTTTTTACCCTAGAAAAAAGATCCATAAATCAAGTGGATCAAAAAGTACACGATTAGTCCTACATTTCAAGTTATTTGAGATATTTGAGAATTATTTCGAGAGCTAAAGTAAGCTGGTCAAATTGTCAAAGTTGTAGTACAATGCAGTTTTAACAGCCTTTTAGCTCTTAAAATCAGTAGGTACTTATACTAGGTAGTAATTTTGAAGCAAATCATAAATAAAATTCAAGATTTTTCTCTCAATAGGTCTCAAAAAGTACGTCGTGTCGTGATCTACGAACTCTATTGTTCGATTTCGATTGTGATTGTGGTAGAGAAATCGACTTTTTTTTATAAGACTAGAACTTTAGTATTTGTATTGTACAAGACTACTATTGGTAATGGTAAATGAGCCACAAAATTGAATGACTACCTTACTTATTACATCTAATATCTGTATAACCTCGCATTTCCAAAATTCCAGCCAACCTTTGTCCACTACTCTAAAAGTAAAGTACCTAGGTAAGTATTAGTATAAAAAAAAGTCAAAGCAAATGTCGAAATAAGTTGCTCGAGGGTTGTTGGGAAATCTTTTGTTGTGTTCAGATTTGAAGATATAAATCTGTTTAGTTCGGCTCCTTTGAGAAAAGGCAAAAAATGCCCCCTACGAGTGTGACTAATATAACCTTGTTAGGATAACTACGTATACTATAAGTATATACCTAGTAAAAGTATGTTTTGATCCAATTTTGCATCTACTGCACTAGAGTACACAAAAAGTTGTAAAATTGTAGGAAGTAAAAGTTTTCAGATATTTGACTTTTTTTTGCCTATTTTTATCTCTCACGAGTAGTCTTCATTCTTACTTTAAAATAATGTTCCGGTCTTTTTATACCCTTAGTAGTTCTTGCAGGTAAAAGTTCACTTATCCTCACCTCAATTTACCAAAATCTTCAAAAAAAATTTCAAAAATGTTTCAGAATCTTCTAAAAAATCTTTCAAAATCTCAATATTTTGAAAATTTGGATTTTAAGATCGAAAATGGTGCCTAAATTTTGCCAAGTTGATTGCTTTTACTTCATCTAATCTAAAAGTTCTTTTAAGGCTGTTTGACTATTAGCTGTTTTAGTGTAAAACTGTTGTTTCAAGATCAAAATTATGAGAATTTTCTGACTAGCTAGGCCTACTGCTTTTAAGCCTGTTTTAGAAAAGTCCATAGTAGATAGCCCAGGTTCAAAGGTTACTTACTATCAGCTTTCACTCTCGACTGAATTGCAAAAGCTTGTTATTCTGATGCCATTTCCATTTCTTGTAAAAAATAGTCGAGAGTGTCACAAAACTCTGACTTTACTAGTACTAGTACTACTATTCGTAGGTAATAGTACTACTGTTTTCAATGATATACTTCCTTTTCCTTTTTTTACAGAAAATATAATAATACTTATCCTCTTACTGCTACTACTCGTATACTTATTTACACTTACACCAGCTCTTGTTACTTATTTCCAGCTTTTTCATCTTGAGTTTGAGAAATGCAATGAACTGGTAAAAGAGTATTTTTTCACTCTCATTGCATTCGTCGAATAAAAAGCACGAAGAGTACTATTCCTTATAAAGAAGTGTACGATACCCCCTTAAGAATTGAGTTGAATAATATTTCGTCTCTCCTTATTTCGACACATTTTCTTTACAAAATTCAACTCACATTTTTACCTCGAATTAGATCTACCACGATTTTAGTTAAAGAACTACCTACCATAATAGAACATACTGGTATTATACTCGTATCATATAGGATTTGAAAAATATTCTAAAGCACTCATCGTTTTATAACTGATACTTATGCTTCAAAACACAAATTCTGGAAAGAATGATAGATAAAGAATATCCACAAATGTATTTACCAGACCTACTGATTAATAACTTTCAAATCCTATTTAGGATTAGTTAATTTTGCCAAAAATTAGATTTCTTTATGAATTTTTATTTTCTAATTTCTAAAGGCCATTTTACTTCTATTATGGTCAAAATTCGTATCAAAATTTAGCTAAAAGATATAAGATAGTGTTTGTATCTAAAAATGAGTATCAAAATAAATAGAATCCAATTAAGCAATTGATATTTTTGTCATTAAACCAATTTAAAACACTTTTTAAAACATTACATATTACTATATTTAGATATTTACTCATATAAAATCACTTGTATTGTAATATGTGTAGAACTTTTCCTTTCTTTAGTATCAAACTAGTAGGTACTACTAGTACTACATATTCAGAAGTATTTTGTGGGGCACTTGATTCTGTTTCTGACGCTAAATGCTTGAGGCAGTAGAAAAGGAAACAAAATTTGTGTTTTGTGTACACAACAGTTCAGCTTTATGGGGACTACGTGACGGAAACAAGTTGAGGGTAAAAACTCAAAGAAAGTCCTATCCCCTATACCCTTAGTAGTAGTATGGATATAAAATATAAAGAATATATTTCAAACTGTAAAATACAATCCATAGATTTTTATAGTAAAACCAACAAATAAATTCTGCACAAGCAAAAAAGGGAAAAAATAGCACGAGTGCAATCATATTTTTGCCTTTTGTTGTGCATTTCTAGGCTTTAAAAATATACATTATTCAGGTTATAAAGTGTATCAAAATGCTCTTTTCAACCTAAAACATGTCCGGTATCAACCTTTTTGCCCTTTAAAAGTTTCACTAGTACAATAAATAATGTACTATATATACACTACATATAGTACAATTTCCATATGCTTTACTTCAATATAAAAATTGATCGACTTTAAGCAGACTACAGATTACAGAGGATAGGTCGATCATTTTGAGATTTTTCTGAAATCTGAAATTCTGGAACTTTTTAGATGATCTGCCTGTCATAATTTTGTATTTTTTTACGCTTTTCCAACTCCATATATCAAGATTTATATCATACTGCAGACTGAATATCCGTACCTATACTAATACTTATAGTATCCTAGTACAATAAGTCTACAGCTGAGTTATCGTTATCGGATTTTGTTGATCTACTTTATAGCTCAGTTTTTTTCATGATTTTTTAAGTCAAAGTCAAACAAGCACATTTGAACATTTGCACAGTTCAAATTCTTATTAGATATTCTACAGCAGTGTTTCTCTGTAAAAAATCTTCGAAGCTTCCGTATGCAAATGTGTGCTTTTTTTTTCTTTAAAAACTGAAGATCAGAGAAATTTTTTGAATATTCAAAGTGATCTCTTGTGAATATATTTTATACCATGGGGTATACTCGTATATGTGTATATGTATGTAAGAGTTAAGCCAGGAACTAAAGGTCCAATGATGCGATGAAAAATTTAGCTCTGACTTGTGAAAGCTTCAACTGTCTTTTTCATCGAACACATCTTTTAACTTTTTTTTTTCGAAAATTTTTTGAGCCCAGAGACTTTGACTGACTTTCGCTTGAATCGGTTCAGAATTATAAGTGGTCTAGTGACTACTATGGATTATATTATACCTATACTGCTGGTAGTACTGGAAAAATTGCTAGAGAAAGTGTCGACGTGATATCCAGTGAAAGTGAATTTGATTGAGAAAAGATATGCTATATAATATAGTGTAGATTTAGATCTTATCGATATCAATGTCATTTTATGAAATTCAAAATGTCAACATGTCAAAAATCACCTACACAGATACTCCTGGAACTAACCTAACCTACATTTCAATAATTTTATATTCTGAATGAAATTCTGCAGAAAATTATGCTAAAAACGATATGATTACCAATGCAGAAAACAAAGTACTGGTACCTGAAAAATTATTGAGAATTCGAATTCTACCAAATTCATTTTTTGTCTTAAAAACTGATGATGAGGATTATAAATTACATGATCTATGTAGTTACCAATCTTTTTTAGCATCATATCTATGTAGTATCGATGAAGATAATCTACAAGATTTTTTAACGAATTTTGACTCAATTCATAAATGACATATTTTGGCTTATTTAAATTAGTATAAAAAACCAAAATCGTTTTTCCCACATCAAAATACATCAAAATACGGGGTAGATATTTGAAAATTTTGGGTACCTACAACGATAATTACTACAACTTTGATGTCTTGATTTTTGGATAAATTTCCCTGTAGATTTAGCACTTCGATATCAAAATATGACTTATTCTTATATGTAGGTACTATTGTCTATTCTTATATCACAAAAAAAAGCGATAAATCATCTTTTGATAATGGACAAAGAAAGATTATTACACACAAACTCAAACTACACTATTCCTAAGCCCTATTACTGAACAAGTATAAATACGATCTCTGAATGTTGAATTCTATGACATTTTGATGGCCATTTGATCCTCGGGTTTGACCTCTTATTTATACTCACTTAGCTATCGGTTGTAAAAAAAAGCTTTTCTCTGTCATACTTACATTCTTGTAGCACTGATAGGTGAAGAAATTGTGAAGAAGATAAAGCTATTTCTGATCCCAAATAAATACAAAAAAAAACAGATACTATTTTTCAGAGTCCACTTAATTTTGATACAACATTTGACCCATGACATTATTTATACTGTATTATAATAGTAGTACTGTATAAAGTCCAGAGAGGATAGGATAATGAGGGTTTTTCAGATTCAAAAATCCTCGATATTCAAGTCTATTTTAGATCTGAATAAATCTCCATGTATCTATTTATGTATGTAAAAGGATTGATCTTTTTCCTACTACAAGTGCTAGTAGAAAGTAAACGAGTAGGTATAGTAAATTCATGTTAGAGTTTACAGATATCAGAAGGCGGAAATTCTTCAATCCAGGATTTGACAAGTCGATCGTTCCTAAGGGTAAAAGGGGTCATTTAGAGGTCCTTAAAAAGTTCTTTAAGTCTAAAATTTCCATAATGTAGATATGCGTAAAATGAATAGTTTAAAAAAGTCAGTAGCTAAAAATCAAATGCAATTTTTAACAAGATATTGCTAGAATAAATTTCAACAATGTACAAATGACCCTTTATCTGGAGGTCTGCTACATTCTTTCAATATATATTTACAAATTCACGGATACTAGATAGATGTTTTCTCTCTTTTTGGCCCCCACAGAGACCCATAAAATGGCATTACTACCGATTTCCTCTTCAAATTTAATGCATTCTTTATTCGGTTCACTGTCCGAGATCTTTTTGAACAAAAATAAAGATATATCTTTATTCCTGTATAGGTATTTGGAGTAGTACTATAAGATACTTTGTAATCTAGAGAACTAGAACAAGAATCAATTGCTTTACTTACTACTACTTTGGCTACTTTTATTCTTCAAAAGTACTCTAGTACTAGTACTCTAGTACTAGTACTCTAGTACTAGTATGGCAAACTATTTTGAACAATTTGATTCGATCACAGTAGCCTACTAATACTTGTACGAGTAGTACAACTCTAATAAAACTTGTAAAAAGTAAAAATTTGTTTAGAAAAAAAAGTGTTTTTTAAACTTTTACTCAAACTCTTTGAAACTCTCAAGAAGCTCTACTTAACCCCTTAAAAAATTCTAATGTGTTTTCTCCTTTTCTTCTTCAAAACAAGTACAAACATTTTGTGCATACAAAATAAATACAGAAAAAACTGAGCAAACACTCAAGTTCCGATTTACGATTACTTCCATACTTTACATCTACATCATATAAGATACAAGATACAAATTTTGAGATTCAAAAACTTGAATGTAAATACTGGTACTAGTAGTATTATAATACAGAGCAGAGCCTAAATTTAATCTGAGAATATTCAAGAACAGTTGAATGATTCAGTTTAAATTCAATAAAGGTTTAAAAGGGTAAATCTTCCCCCCCTTATAAATTCTTTTCAAATCAATCGAAATTTTCAAATTTGAAAAAGTAAATATGTACTAGATAGAAAGGAATCTATCTTGTATAGTAGTAGTACTCGTATTAGAAGACTTATATTTCTCATAACTTTTTAGATACTTTTCAAGTTACTTCAGTTCATTCCAGTCACCTTCTCCTATTCAAATTTTAGAATATATAAAAATACAATATAGTCAAGTGTCTCATTCCTTTCCCCTACATTTTTTGCATTTCAACTCGAAAAAAATCCTTTTTTTATTCAAAAAAAGATACCTACCCTACCTATATAAACTTCAGAACTTCAGTCATGAGATAAAAAACACAAATATGATTTCAGAAATGTCTATTAAATGTACAGAAATAAGTAGGTAGTGTTTGTCAGTGGAGCGAGAAAAATGCACTTACTTTACATAACAGGCTAGGTAGCTAGTAATACTAGTATGTAGTAGATACTTTTATCTCTATTAAATTTCATATTTTCAAACACTCGATTAAATGTAAATGTAATACATTTAGTTGATAGGATAAATATACAAGAGTATGTATATTTTTATATTTGTACTAGCATTTGTTGTCTCGAGTTCGAGTCAAGTAAATATTTTGTATAAATAGAAAAAAATTGTACTCAAATTCAAAGTAATAATCCATCTAACCATTAGTGGTGGATCATTAAAGAGAAAGCTTTCAATTTTATATTATAATGTACTTAAATCGTATGAATATGTGACAAGTCAGGAGAAAACCTGCCTTATGTCAAACTTTGATCGTAAACCGTAGGATTTGGTCATCGAATTCTCCTAATTTCCGAACTCGAGGGAATATTTCAAATAAGAGAAAATGTATCATCCAAAACATTTTAAATCATCTTAAATGTCATTTTAAAGCTATCCATAAGACCAGTTTTCTAAAAGCATAGAATAAACTATATTTCTCTAGTTTAAGTAGATTTGCACACAATGAACTATTTCTTAAATATTTAGAAAATGTCTCCCTATGTGCAATTTGAATAGGCTGTATTGTACTGTAGTAATGACGAGTAATTTTACTCAAGAATGATTGCCTGGAATATGTAGGTATATGTATATGTGGTCTTGAGTAAATGACAAGATAAGTGTACATGGCACATGGCCATAATATATTCAAAGATTTCCTTCATTATGTCAATCTCCATTTATGAATATTTTAAACCTAGCAAATGCAATTCTGTCATAAATTAATACCTATTATGTAAATTCATATCTACCGAAATTCCGATTGGGAAAAATGCTTGTAAAATTTCCTCTAATTTTTAATAAGATTTTGATCAATTTGTCTAGTCTCATTTTAAAATTTTGTTAATATAAATATTACATTTTGCTTTAAGGATACAATAATAATAGAAAATTCTTCAAAATGCTTTTCAAAAATTTGAACAAAAATACTGAAATTTCAAATAATCTTCTACTCGGATGTACAAAATTTGAAAATTTTGTAATGGAACCAAATAATAATGAATACTGATATACCTAACTAATATGTACGAGCATTGTAAAAAAATTTAAGAGTGATTTCTTCTCACTCATACGATGTAATATTAGTAGGGTACTCTCAAATGATGGCTTTTTTTGTCATTTGATTATACGAGTAGACTAATAATAATAATAGAATATTTCGTGATAGTGATGAACAAGTGTATGAGAATGAGGATTTGAAGTAAATATTAGAATACATATTTGGAAGAAGTGTAGGAAATGAAATGAAATGAATGCAAAGTTTTTGGACAAAAAAGACCCAAGCTGTGTTTGAAGTATGTTTAATTTTCCATTTTGCCCTTCGGATCAGTCTCATTTATTCCAATTTACTTCAGCACAAAGTCCCCAGTAGAAAAACCCAAGTACCTATATATGGTAGGTACCTTATACAAGAGTATGAGAATCCAGTAAAAGTGAAAATTATGACTTGTACTTGCTACAAAATGACTAAGCAAGTATGTACAAACTATGGTAGATACATACTAACTGGTATGTACGAGATTAGATTATTGTCCAAAGCACTCTAGATAGAAAATATTATGAATATTCGCAGTAGGTCGGTAAGAAAAATGAGACAAAACATGAGAAATAATAAAAAAGTAGAAAAGTAGGTAATGGAAGACAAAACTTTTTATTTTTTTTTGGATACTTTTATCATACACAAGTAGTAGGGTACTAGTACTACTACCTACTAGTCCTATATGTAGGTACTTTATGTCTTGAGTAAATTTAAATTTGCATGTTTTTACTGGTGGTGCTCGTAAAATGGTGGAGATCCATTAGTGGAGATATTCAGCAAAGACTTACCCATATGTAGAAATTTCATTGTACCAATATGTACTACATAGTACTTACCTACTTATTATACTATAGTATTCTGGTATTAGTAGGTGGGTATGTGAAGGTAGTAGTAGGGTGGGTCTCGTAAACAACAGTTAGACAATAGAAAATTTCCTCATAAATTTCCAGGGGAAATATTATGCAAAAGGTTTCAAGAAAAATTTTTTGAAGGAGGCAACCCCATTTGTTATATCTAAACATATTACTCATACACATTTCCTACAAGAGATAAGTACGATAGAAATCTACATGGGACATTTACCCAAATTTCAAAATATCCAAAATTTATATATTTTTTAATACTATCAGTACCCTACCATACCTATATTTGAAATATAAAAATTTTTGGCATAAGTAAAATATGAGCAGCAGCAGAATTAAATTATTACAGTATAGAAAACAGTCAAAAAGTATCTTTAAAAAAATTTACTCTAATTTTTCCATTTAATAAAATTGAATGACATTTTTGAACTTTAATATTTAGATATACTTTGTTGTAGTAAGAAATATTTACAGACTAGTAAAACACTGTCTATACTCTAGACCAAAAAAATCAAAAAAAGAATCAACATTTTTACAAAATTATTATATAGGTTAGGCTAGGTTATTATGATAACCTATTTTCAGAACCATGATATCTCGACCATATGTATATTGTAATTAATTCTGCTTAATTTTTCAAAAATCGACAATTCCGAGCAAAGTTGTATATTTGGCTATTACTTTGTAATTATGTAATTCTGCTCATTGAATCTATTAAAATACAAGTATATGTTAGTAATTTAAATACAAGTATCTAAAATAAAAGGTGTATGGATATGTATATATCGAAATTTTAGCCTTTTATTTGACAGAAACTAGTAAAGATCTGG